>VZSC01004488.1:0-26076 GCA_013398225.1 Steatornis caripensis
TCAACACAGGTTCACAAAGGGAAAGTCCTGTTTAACTAACTTGATACCTTCTATGATAAGGTCACCTGCCTCCTGGATGAAGGGAAAGTGGTGGATGTAGTTTTTCTGGATTTCAGTAAGGCTTTTGATACAGTCCCTCACAGCATCCTTTTGCATAAGTTTTCCAGCTGTGGGATGAGCAGGTACACAGTGTTCTGGGTGAAGAACTGGCTGAAGGGCAGAGCTCTTGTTGTAGTGAACAGGGCTACATGTGGCTGGCGACTGGTCACCAGGGGTGTTCCTCAAGGCTCAATCCTAGGGCCAGTTCTGTTCAATATATTTATCAGCTATCTGGATGCAGGAATAGAATGCACCATTAGCAGGTTTGCTGATTATACCAAACTGGGAGGTGCTGTTGACCCTTCTGAGGGACGAGAGGCCTTGCAGAAAGATCTGGAGCATTGGACAACAATTAATGGGATGAAATTTAACAAGTTCAAATGCCAGATCCTGCACCTAGGGCAAAGTAACACCACACACAAGTATAAATTGGGAGAGGAGTCGATGGAGAGCAGCCCTGAAGAAAGGGATCTGGGGGTGCTGGTCAACAGCAGGCTCAGTGCGAGTCAGCAGTGTGCCTTGGCAGCCAAGAGGGCAAACCGCATCCTGGGGTGCATCGAACACAGCATAACCAGCTGGTCGAAAGAGGTGATTGTCACGCTGGATTTAGCATTGGTGCAGCCTCACTTTGAGTACTGTGTGCAGTTCTGGGCCCCACAATTTCAGAAGGTTGTTCAGGTACCAGAGGAGGGCAACAAAGCTGGTGAAAGGGCTGGAAGGAGCATCCTGTGAGGAGCAGCTAAGGACTTTGGGTTTGTCTAGTGTGGAGAAAAGGAGGTTGAGAGGCAACCTCTTTGCACTCTACAGTTCTGGAGGCGGGGACATGGGGAGGGAGGTGCTCATCTTTTCACCCTGCGATCCAGTGACAGGACGTGTGGGAATGGTTCCGAGCTGCATCAGGGGAGGTTTAGACTGGACATTAGGAAGCATTTCTTTACCAAGAGGGTGGTCAAACTCTGGAACAGGCTTCCTAGAGAGGTGGTCGATGCCCCAAGCCTGTCAGTGTTTAAGAGGTGTTTGGACAATGCCCTTAATAACATACTTTAACTTTTGGTCAGCCCTGAAGTGGTCAGGCAGTTGGACTAGATGAGTATTATAGGTCCTTTCCAACTGAAATAGTCTATTCTAGTCTAAGACAAACTCTTGCACCCATAACCTCCCCTTCCTGCTGCTCTTAGTGAGGAGTCAATAAGCAGTGCCTACCCTGAGTATTGGTAATGAGAAGTTCATTCTTCACATGAGGCACTGAAACTGGCAGAGAAACCAGGGAATCTGACATGTTTGGATTTCCACGTGCTTGGCTTCCACCTCAGAAGAGCCTGAAGGGTTTTTTCTGAGTGCAGATGCTCACACCACTCTCCTTCTTTACAAATACAGGCATTTCTAACATCTCTCTCCTCCACCCACTAGGTAAATGAGGCAGAAGACTTGCAGGAATTTAGTATTTTCATAACCCTTATAAGCCTAACTTACCTGCCATCTAATTTTGCTAAAACTGTCTGAGAGGTTCAACAGACATATGTAGCCAGCATGATCAACTTTGGTTTTCTTCTTCAAGAAAACAAGACAATGTGGATAGGATCCACACGGCGGTCAGGTGGCATAGTGCAGATACAACCTGTGAGCTCTCTGATCTGGGTCACCTGTGTGGCCATCTCATAACAAAGATGAGTAGGACAAGCTCTGGCCTAGCCAGGACTGCACCGGCCTGCTGTAGTTATGGCCCTGTGCTACAGCATCGTCACTACTATAATGCTGTCCATGTTGGTGCCCTAAAGCTAGCACAGATGGGCCTGTTTAGTTTGCAGTCATACCTGTAGACATCTTTCCAACGAAGAAAAAGGGCTCTTGTTTGAATTTATGAAAAGCGGTAGGCAACATCAAGTCCAAACTATGCCCATCATGTCTGTAAAGAAAAGCCACATGAGATGCTGTGTCCTTCCTCTGGTGTCACTGTCGGGTTTTTCTTTAATTATACAAAGTGCTGTTTCTGCAGGTTGGCTTCAACCCACTGAGAGTCCTGAGGAAACGCAATAAAGCCCTGAGGAAGATCAGAAAGATGCTACAGAAAGGAGAGCTGCAAGTGACGCCTGTACGTAAGGCAACTCCATCCAGGAGGGATTAAACAAACAGCTCCCTGGCTTGGCATGACATAGAAGTGCCTCACAGGCTCCTGTTCTAATTAGATATGCTATCCCCTAAGTTGCCACTTCATGACATAAGCACACTTCAAAAATAAGATTTTAAATGGCTCTCACAGTTAGGGACCTACAGCTTTACCGTGGGCAGAGCTTGTATATGTACACTGGAGCTTTGTCTGGCATCAAATGGCAGGATCAGATCCCACAGAGGTGATTTTCATGCTGCACTAATGGTAGGATAAAGCTGGTTTTCTCCCAGCCCAAATCCTGCATGCTTTTGTTGACTTGTTCAAAAATTACTAAATCAAAGTGTAACTGACCATTGACTTCAGGGAACAATAAAAAGCCATCATTAACTGATTATGATAATGATTAAATGATTGATGAGTGGAAAGCCAACATTTCCAAACTCCTCCAGGCAAGAGAGAGACAGAAATTTTTCTAGTGTAAAGTGCATGTGGGTCCTGCTCCATCTCATGGATACATCAGTTCTGCATTGCCACCACTCTCACCCTTGCTTAAGATGCTCTACTACCCTGGCTGGGTCTTGAAAAGAAGTATTAATTATTACACTTTTCTCTGTCAACACAGAAAGGCTTGATTTGCATGGCTAACCATAAACACGAGTCAGATGAAGAATTGGAAAACAAAAGGATAGAGGAGCTGGACCAGCCCACCAACATGACAGACTTGCCCATTCAGATCAACTGGGGCACTGACCTTCCCCCCAGCATCACTGTGCCCCGGGTCAACATCCACAGCATCATTCTGGATTTCTCAGCAGTGTCCTTCCTCGATTTTTCTGCCATGAGAATCCTCCAAAAGGTAATTGTAATTCACAAGTCAAACAGTGATGATATGAAAGAAAAATATATGAACATAGTTACACTTGAGGGATATGCTTGTGGGAAGGGATGGCATCCAGAGGGACCTGGACAAGCTTGAGAAGTGGGCTGGTGTGAACATCATGAGTTCAACAAGGCCAAGTACAAGGTCCTGCACCTGAGTCTGAGACATTTCCCAGTATTAATACCTGCTGGGGGAATGAATGGATTCAGAGCAGCCCTGAAGAGAAGGACTTGGGGATACCAGTGAACAAAAAATTGGACATGAGCTGGCCATGTGTGCTCGCAGACCAGATGGCCAACCATATCCTGGGCTGCATCAAAAGCAGTGTGACCAGCAGATCGAGGGACATGATTCTGACCCTCTACTCTGCTCTCATGAGACCCCACCTGGAGTATTGTCTTCAGCTCTGGGGCCTCCAACATAAGAAAGACATGGACCTGTTGGAACAAGTCCAGAGGAGGGCCACAAAGATGACCAGGGGCTGGAGCACCTCTCCTATGAAGACAGGCTGAGAGTTGGGGTTGTTCAGCCTGGTTAAGAAAAGGCTCCAGGGAAACCTTATTGTAGCCTTTCAATACTTAAAGAAGGCTTGTAAGAAAGATGGAGACAGACATTTTAGCAAGGCCTGTAGTGACAGGACAAGTGGCAACAGGTTTAAACTGAAAGAGGGTAGATTCAGATGAGCTATAAGGAATAAATTCTTCACAATGAGGGCGGTGAGACACTGGAACAGGTTGCCCAGAGAAGTTGTGGATGCCCTGTCATTGGAAGTGCTCAAGGCCAGTTTGGATAGGGCTTTGAGCAACCTGGTCTAGCAAAAGATGCCCCTGCCTATGGCAGGAGGGGTTGGACCAGATCTTTGAAGGTCCCTTATAACTCAAAACATTCTATGGTTCTATTCTGTGTTTCTAGCTTTCTTCTTAAAGGTATTCCTATGTGGGACTGAAAATACAGTGGCAACCTTTGAGTTTATGTGACTTTTAATGTACGTTTTCCATAGAAAATGTTTAGGATATGGATTAAATAATCGACCTAAATTTTCTTGGAATTACAGTGTTAGCTGTAGCACCCTTTCTTCACCTGGTAAGACTTTGGGAAGCTTTACAGAAATATACATATGAAATACGGCTTTAAACACCGGGATGGGAGTTGGAGCATTGAAGTTTCATTTCTGCTCCTGCTCTCCCTTCCCAGAATGCTCTTGAACGAAGCAATAACAACAATGTTCTGAAACAGTAGTAGCTAAAGTTAACTGTCTAGAGCCACATAGGGTGTGTAAATCTATTTCTGTAGGAACTAAACTCCCACCATGTCAGTGGGAACTGTAGTTCTGCTCAGATTCTCAGTTATAAAAATCTCCCCAGAAGCTTTTGCAGTCTTAGTTTCATCATGTGTCAAGTAGGTACAATAAAGCCATACACTTTATGAAATAATATCTTTTTCACTGTGGGCTAAATGTATTTAATACTGCCCCTTTTCAAAAGGATCAGTCATCCCTGTCTGCAGCCATGTGAAGAGACCATCCTGCCTCTATGTGCAGCAGAGTGAGTTTAGAGCTGCTTACCATCACACATCTTATGTATCTTAAAGTGGTTTGTATATTTGCTGTGGCTAATCACCATAATGGCTGTTATCAGCAAGAATAGCAGTATCTAAATGGTGCCTCTTTCCTGTTTAACAGACTTTGAAAGAATTTATCCGGATCGACATCGACATTTACATTGCAGGGGCACACGGTGAGTACTTGCCTTTCCGTCAGCATCACCACGGATGCCTCGTCCCACTGCCTTCCCCATCCGCCACCAAGCACGGCTGCAGAGGATCCCCCCAGCTTTACCTCCCAGTCTTGTAGAGCAAACATATCCAGCTAAGCCAAGGTGTCATCCCTCCCATGCTGTCCCCAGTAGGCTGGGACCACATACCACAGCTCATTTTACCTATGGCCGCCACTGTGCTGTACAGCTCTGAGCTGTGAGACCCGCTATCGGGCAGCCTGGATTAGGCATTAAATAAGAAATGGGGCTCAAACTCCCTTCTGCCTGGCATCAAGCAGGGCACTACTGATGGGCGTTTATATTCCACCCTCTCCACATCAGTAAAGAGGACTCCATCTGCTCTAATAAATAGAACAGTACAGTATACCAGCAATTCGTGTGTCCGCTTAGTGGATGTGCTCAGGATACACTATTTCTTCATTTTCAAGGCCTGTGGGTCACGCTGTGCTTTGATTTTGTTCCCCCACAGAGGGCTTCATGGACAAACTGGAGAGATGTGCATTTTTTGACGAGGAGATCAAGCCATCCATGTTTTTCCTCACCATTCATGATGCGGTTTTACACATTTTGCTGAAGAAGGACATAGCCAGCTCCCCCAAACTAAAGCTCGCTGAGGTAACACTACAGTTTTCATCTTTTGCCACTTTGGTGCCTTTACATTACTCACAGGCACCCAGTGGTGGTGCCCTGCATAGCAAGCCATACGCCCTACACCATCTCTATATTCAAAAACTTGATGATTAAAACTCAGCTCGTCTCCCAATAAATTTGGAGAGTAAGAGAGGCCCCTGGTCCAGGTGCCTGGCAAACCCCTGCTGAAAGGAGTGAGTAATTCCTGCTGGAGACTGGCCTGGCCATGGACTTCACTTGAAGCCACCTCTGTGGAAAGACCACGGTGTGGGGTGAAATCCCAGCCCATCCATCAGCAGTCGTCTGTTGTCATCCATCCAGCAGGCGACTGCTGCATATGCTGCAGTGACTCTTGAAAAGGCAGACTTGATGCTGCTTGCATGTAGGCTTCCCAGGCCTGTCTACCTTCAAAAGGAGAGCTAAAGTAGTGCAGACAAATTCGTACAGCCAAATTTAGCGTTGGCCTTTCTGGGAATGTTCTTAAATCAAGAGCAAGAAAGGATCCTGCAGATNTTCATTCTTCACATGAGGCACTGAAACTGGCAGAGAAACCAGGGAATCTGACATGTTTGGATTTCCACGTGCTTGGCTTCCACCTCAGAAGAGCCTGAAGGGTTTTTTCTGAGTGCAGATGCTCACACCACTCTCCTTCTTTACAAATACAGGCATTTCTAACATCTCTCTCCTCCACCCACTAGGTAAATGAGGCAGAAGACTTGCAGGAATTTAGTATTTTCATAACCCTTATAAGCCTAACTTACCTGCCATCTAATTTTGCTAAAACTGTCTGAGAGGTTCAACAGACATATGTAGCCAGCATGATCAACTTTGGTTTTCTTCTTCAAGAAAACAAGACAATGTGGATAGGATCCACACGGCGGTCAGGTGGCATAGTGCAGATACAACCTGTGAGCTCTCTGATCTGGGTCACCTGTGTGGCCATCTCATAACAAAGATGAGTAGGACAAGCTCTGGCCTAGCCAGGACTGCACCGGCCTGCTGTAGTTATGGCCCTGTGCTACAGCATCGTCACTACTATAATGCTGTCCATGTTGGTGCCCTAAAGCTAGCACAGATGGGCCTGTTTAGTTTGCAGTCATACCTGTAGACATCTTTCCAACGAAGAAAAAGGGCTCTTGTTTGAATTTATGAAAAGCGGTAGGCAACATCAAGTCCAAACTATGCCCATCATGTCTGTAAAGAAAAGCCACATGAGATGCTGTGTCCTTCCTCTGGTGTCACTGTCGGGTTTTTCTTTAATTATACAAAGTGCTGTTTCTGCAGGTTGGCTTCAACCCACTGAGAGTCCTGAGGAAACGCAATAAAGCCCTGAGGAAGATCAGAAAGATGCTACAGAAAGGAGAGCTGCAAGTGACGCCTGTACGTAAGGCAACTCCATCCAGGAGGGATTAAACAAACAGCTCCCTGGCTTGGCATGACATAGAAGTGCCTCACAGGCTCCTGTTCTAATTAGATATGCTATCCCCTAAGTTGCCACTTCATGACATAAGCACACTTCAAAAATAAGATTTTAAATGGCTCTCACAGTTAGGGACCTACAGCTTTACCGTGGGCAGAGCTTGTATATGTACACTGGAGCTTTGTCTGGCATCAAATGGCAGGATCAGATCCCACAGAGGTGATTTTCATGCTGCACTAATGGTAGGATAAAGCTGGTTTTCTCCCAGCCCAAATCCTGCATGCTTTTGTTGACTTGTTCAAAAATTACTAAATCAAAGTGTAACTGACCATTGACTTCAGGGAACAATAAAAAGCCATCATTAACTGATTATGATAATGATTAAATGATTGATGAGTGGAAAGCCAACATTTCCAAACTCCTCCAGGCAAGAGAGAGACAGAAATTTTTCTAGTGTAAAGTGCATGTGGGTCCTGCTCCATCTCATGGATACATCAGTTCTGCATTGCCACCACTCTCACCCTTGCTTAAGATGCTCTACTACCCTGGCTGGGTCTTGAAAAGAAGTATTAATTATTACACTTTTCTCTGTCAACACAGAAAGGCTTGATTTGCATGGCTAACCATAAACACGAGTCAGATGAAGAATTGGAAAACAAAAGGATAGAGGAGCTGGACCAGCCCACCAACATGACAGACTTGCCCATTCAGATCAACTGGGGCACTGACCTTCCCCCCAGCATCACTGTGCCCCGGGTCAACATCCACAGCATCATTCTGGATTTCTCAGCAGTGTCCTTCCTCGATTTTTCTGCCATGAGAATCCTCCAAAAGGTAATTGTAATTCACAAGTCAAACAGTGATGATATGAAAGAAAAATATATGAACATAGTTACACTTGAGGGATATGCTTGTGGGAAGGGATGGCATCCAGAGGGACCTGGACAAGCTTGAGAAGTGGGCTGGTGTGAACATCATGAGTTCAACAAGGCCAAGTACAAGGTCCTGCACCTGAGTCTGAGACATTTCCCAGTATTAATACCTGCTGGGGGAATGAATGGATTCAGAGCAGCCCTGAAGAGAAGGACTTGGGGATACCAGTGAACAAAAAATTGGACATGAGCTGGCCATGTGTGCTCGCAGACCAGATGGCCAACCATATCCTGGGCTGCATCAAAAGCAGTGTGACCAGCAGATCGAGGGACATGATTCTGACCCTCTACTCTGCTCTCATGAGACCCCACCTGGAGTATTGTCTTCAGCTCTGGGGCCTCCAACATAAGAAAGACATGGACCTGTTGGAACAAGTCCAGAGGAGGGCCACAAAGATGACCAGGGGCTGGAGCACCTCTCCTATGAAGACAGGCTGAGAGTTGGGGTTGTTCAGCCTGGTTAAGAAAAGGCTCCAGGGAAACCTTATTGTAGCCTTTCAATACTTAAAGAAGGCTTGTAAGAAAGATGGAGACAGACATTTTAGCAAGGCCTGTAGTGACAGGACAAGTGGCAACAGGTTTAAACTGAAAGAGGGTAGATTCAGATGAGCTATAAGGAATAAATTCTTCACAATGAGGGCGGTGAGACACTGGAACAGGTTGCCCAGAGAAGTTGTGGATGCCCTGTCATTGGAAGTGCTCAAGGCCAGTTTGGATAGGGCTTTGAGCAACCTGGTCTAGCAAAAGATGCCCCTGCCTATGGCAGGAGGGGTTGGACCAGATCTTTGAAGGTCCCTTATAACTCAAAACATTCTATGGTTCTATTCTGTGTTTCTAGCTTTCTTCTTAAAGGTATTCCTATGTGGGACTGAAAATACAGTGGCAACCTTTGAGTTTATGTGACTTTTAATGTACGTTTTCCATAGAAAATGTTTAGGATATGGATTAAATAATCGACCTAAATTTTCTTGGAATTACAGTGTTAGCTGTAGCACCCTTTCTTCACCTGGTAAGACTTTGGGAAGCTTTACAGAAATATACATATGAAATACGGCTTTAAACACCGGGATGGGAGTTGGAGCATTGAAGTTTCATTTCTGCTCCTGCTCTCCCTTCCCAGAATGCTCTTGAACGAAGCAATAACAACAATGTTCTGAAACAGTAGTAGCTAAAGTTAACTGTCTAGAGCCACATAGGGTGTGTAAATCTATTTCTGTAGGAACTAAACTCCCACCATGTCAGTGGGAACTGTAGTTCTGCTCAGATTCTCAGTTATAAAAATCTCCCCAGAAGCTTTTGCAGTCTTAGTTTCATCATGTGTCAAGTAGGTACAATAAAGCCATACACTTTATGAAATAATATCTTTTTCACTGTGGGCTAAATGTATTTAATACTGCCCCTTTTCAAAAGGATCAGTCATCCCTGTCTGCAGCCATGTGAAGAGACCATCCTGCCTCTATGTGCAGCAGAGTGAGTTTAGAGCTGCTTACCATCACACATCTTATGTATCTTAAAGTGGTTTGTATATTTGCTGTGGCTAATCACCATAATGGCTGTTATCAGCAAGAATAGCAGTATCTAAATGGTGCCTCTTTCCTGTTTAACAGACTTTGAAAGAATTTATCCGGATCGACATCGACATTTACATTGCAGGGGCACACGGTGAGTACTTGCCTTTCCGTCAGCATCACCACGGATGCCTCGTCCCACTGCCTTCCCCATCCGCCACCAAGCACGGCTGCAGAGGATCCCCCCAGCTTTACCTCCCAGTCTTGTAGAGCAAACATATCCAGCTAAGCCAAGGTGTCATCCCTCCCATGCTGTCCCCAGTAGGCTGGGACCACATACCACAGCTCATTTTACCTATGGCCGCCACTGTGCTGTACAGCTCTGAGCTGTGAGACCCGCTATCGGGCAGCCTGGATTAGGCATTAAATAAGAAATGGGGCTCAAACTCCCTTCTGCCTGGCATCAAGCAGGGCACTACTGATGGGCGTTTATATTCCACCCTCTCCACATCAGTAAAGAGGACTCCATCTGCTCTAATAAATAGAACAGTACAGTATACCAGCAATTCGTGTGTCCGCTTAGTGGATGTGCTCAGGATACACTATTTCTTCATTTTCAAGGCCTGTGGGTCACGCTGTGCTTTGATTTTGTTCCCCCACAGAGGGCTTCATGGACAAACTGGAGAGATGTGCATTTTTTGACGAGGAGATCAAGCCATCCATGTTTTTCCTCACCATTCATGATGCGGTTTTACACATTTTGCTGAAGAAGGACATAGCCAGCTCCCCCAAACTAAAGCTCGCTGAGGTAACACTACAGTTTTCATCTTTTGCCACTTTGGTGCCTTTACATTACTCACAGGCACCCAGTGGTGGTGCCCTGCATAGCAAGCCATACGCCCTACACCATCTCTATATTCAAAAACTTGATGATTAAAACTCAGCTCGTCTCCCAATAAATTTGGAGAGTAAGAGAGGCCCCTGGTCCAGGTGCCTGGCAAACCCCTGCTGAAAGGAGTGAGTAATTCCTGCTGGAGACTGGCCTGGCCATGGACTTCACTTGAAGCCACCTCTGTGGAAAGACCACGGTGTGGGGTGAAATCCCAGCCCATCCATCAGCAGTCGTCTGTTGTCATCCATCCAGCAGGCGACTGCTGCATATGCTGCAGTGACTCTTGAAAAGGCAGACTTGATGCTGCTTGCATGTAGGCTTCCCAGGCCTGTCTACCTTCAAAAGGAGAGCTAAAGTAGTGCAGACAAATTCGTACAGCCAAATTTAGCGTTGGCCTTTCTGGGAATGTTCTTAAATCAAGAGCAAGAAAGGATCCTGCAGATGTTAAATCTGTTTAGAAGTATCAAGCGCAGAATGATACTTACCTGGAAACTCTGATCCCACTTAGCTGAACTGGCCCAGCTCTTCTGCACTGACCTGGAGAGTGCTGCAGGGCATAAATGGCTGACAAGCGAGAGTTTCCTTCCTTCCAGGTCAGCTTCCCAAGAATATTCCAGAGATCTAAGAGCAATACCTTCTTCAGTGTGAAAAAGGGCAAAAGAAACAATTGATTTGCTAACCCACAACTTCTTCTGTTCCCTGTAGGAGAAGAGTAGCAGCAATGACTGTATCATCATCCCCAGCGACAGACTGCTTAGCCGAGAGGGCATGGTAAGAATCCCGTCTGGTAACGGCACTGCAACCGTAGGAAACGTTGCCCAAAAACCTGCTCATGGGAGCTGCTAGGTCAGATAATAAAAGCATCTTCATCCCTGAGCTCTTGTGTCAGGCCAGGGCAGAAAGTATCCAGACAGCTTATTAATGCGACTTGACTTAAGGCAAAGCCTTAGAGGAGTAAGAGGCACAGGGCTTGGCTCACAAGCCTTGCCTTGCGCACTGAGAGTCTGCAGAGCGAAGGCAGGTGAAGCCCATCTCATCAGACTCTCCCCCAGTCTCCTCACCTGTCTGCCACGGTTCCCCCATGATGAGCTTACTGGTGGCATGTCCATGTGGCAGACACGTCAGCATTAGTCCCAGCTATCTAAATGTCACAGGCAGAAGGGGAGTCCTCGTCACGGACTTAAAGAGAAGGGGAGTGTCCAGCACACAGCAACCCCATAAGGAAAAAATGTCAGACCACAGCATTGCCATACAAATGCTTAGAGGAGTAAATTTTCACATATCACTCATGAGAGGGCACCTGCCCTGGCTATTCCTTACAGAGGGTGACATTTATTTCTTTTTGTTTGCTACAGGTTCCAAAAGAAACAAAATTTTAGATTTAATTTTCTAAATAAAATATCCTCCAGCAACACAATGTCACTTAAAGAAGATGAATGCAAACACAGTGATGAGAGCATGAAGATGGAAGGATACTTTCATACACCTTAAGAAGGATTTACTATATCTGGTTATGTTCCAGGTTTTGGAATGGGCTTTTTAGTCTTTATGTGTCTCTGTATATACAGCAAAGTATTTATGTACATACATGGAGGCAAAAATCACACAAATTTTCTTATTTCATACCTTGCTGACAGCCTACCCACAGAGTTGAAGAAGCGGGTAATGTAAACCTTATTTGCATATACTTGTAAATATATCTATATTATTCTCACAGTTTGTAGGCAACCTGTACAGTTACTAGAGGATATATAAATATTTGAAATCTCGTAATTTATAATGGACTAATACTTGGGAGTGATATTTTATCTTCAGTTTGTATATAACTTGTATAAAGTTTTCCTTATTTTTTGTAAGATACTTAGTAGACGGAGTTATTAAACTTGTTTTCAGCTCACTACCATGAGCCTGGTGTACAGCGACCAATGCACCTACTGTAAAACATGAAGATCATTCAGGAAATACACAGCATTTTCAGATCCAAACATGATTCACTGGTTTGGATTGGGCTGATATAATAAAGCGCATAAGAGAGGATACATTTATAGTGAACTATTAAATAATGATTTTGGTAACTCTGCATTGCTTGCTGCATTTGTCAATATAGCATCGAGGTATATATAATCATAATGAGTGTGTCCCCAGCAAGCAGGCAGACCGCTCGCCCAGAGTCTGGCTCCAGAGGAGCTGTGGGTGCGGAGCTGCCAGGCAGGCAGGCTGAATTGCCCAGGTCGCTTGATGCACAGAGGACTTTGACTTTAAAAGAGTCTGTTCTGATCCTCTAGTCTGCATAACCCAGTTGTACAAGTGCTGTCAATCAGCTCCTGCTGGAGTTCTAAGGCTTAAAGCTGAACTGCAGCACATCTTTCAGAGACAATGCAAGTGACAGAAATTTTAATTTAGCATAGCAAGTGCTGGAGGTATGAAAATCTTCAGCCTACAGGAAAATGGAACCACCCCTGGAGTCTGAAAGAAACAGCAGTCTGAAATCACAAGTTTTTAGTTTTCAAGCCTAGTTTTGTCTTTCAACCAAGCGGGGCTGACCAGAACTGTGCGTTTGGACTTGCAGTTAAGAAGGGCTGAAGGGAAGGAGAAAGTGCTCTGGGTAAACAAGAACCAGGATTTTTGTCTCCATAGTATGCAAGACTTAAAAAAAATTTTTTTGAAGGAAAATCAGGCAGAAATAAGCGAGGAGAAATGCAGCTTGGTTTTCTAAAAGGTACATATGCACGTGCCACGTTTACCTTGTACCTTTAGAAAACCAAACTTCCAAAGGGAAATGACAGAGATTTCACCTCTCTGGACCTGAGTAAAGCCCTTCGTGCCACACCAATGAAAGGGAAGTACCAGGGTAGAGGCGGCACTGATCTGTTAAATATTTCCACTAACTGGGGTGGGTTTTTTTTTTTCAAAAATCTGGAATTATCTGATGAAATCTGCTAATGAAACCAAACTGGAAGATAACATTTAAGCGAGGAGGCTTTGAATACAGAAAGAATGAGGTGACCTTGAAGGCTGTGGTAAGAGAAGTTCAGCATTCAGAAAACACACTCATGCGTTTGCAGATGAATAACAAGCTGCGGTTCGGCAGTGGGTGATCGTGTGCCCAAAACGGCGTGGGAGAGGCGGCCTTGGGTGGTAATCACAGCGAGATGTTACAGACCACTTTCTACGCATGTCAGATGGACGGTGGGCCATTGTACTAGCCTGCTGCTCTTCTGAGCGTGCCACAGCAGGCTTGCCGGCTAACTCAGATACGTGTCACATGCCAGACAGCACAACAGTACCTGAGAAGGTGTACAACCACAACATCGCTGAATTGCCTTTCTAATGCAGCCTTCAAAAAAAAACATAGATTGTATTAGAATACCAGAAGAATGAGGAAGACATTAGTGCTACTGTGCAACGCGCAGGGGAGATCTCACTCTAAATACTACAGACTTCAGGACTGAGCCCTCCAGCTCAAGAAAGATGAAGTCAAACTGCAATTAATGAGGAAAATTGCTATGAGGATCTTTGTGGAATGGAGAGCCTGCATTCAAGAGCTGACAAAAAGAGATATAGATACGTCAGGGATTTAACCTAAGAGAAAGAAAAGACTGTGCAAGATAAAAAATAATACTGTCCCATGAGAAAAAAAAAACCAAACAAAACCTAGCCAAACATAAACATAAGCTAGATATTAGAAGATGGTTCCTAATTTTTACAATGGTGAGATTCTGAAACATCCTTCCCAGTTAGAATAAGAGGAGCGAAAACCCTAAACTACTTTTAAGAGGAGGCTTCACATATTTGTGAAAATCATGATACCACATCATACCAGTGGAATCTGGAGTTAACGACTCGGGCTGTTCCTCCCAGTCCTGTGCTTATGTGCACCTGTACAGGCTCAGGCAAACACCCCTAGCAAAAGCAAGTCTATCTGGTAGAATACCAGATGTTGCACTTAAAACGACATTGGATTTGCTGACAGGCTTCAGGTTAAGAAAAAAAAGTTCTTTTCTAAGTTGCCCTCCTCAGAACAATTCAATACTAATGACTCTTCTGATATGGCACAGTGCCCCAGAGCATAAACCCCCTTCCAAAACTATTCACCATTTCTGAAATGGACAAGAGACTTAGACAGCCTTAACCAGAAAGCCTTGCACTCCCATGTCACACATCCCTACCAGCTACTTGTCATGCTCTTAAATCACTCTATTCCTTATTTTTTAATGTTGACAACAGCAGCATTGTATTTCTGATGCTTTATACAATCTCCCCTCTCCAAGTACTGGTTATTTCTGCATTCAACTCTCCTTTACTCTAATACTAACGTTGCTCTGGGCAGTTTACTCTCACGCAGATTGGAGCACGTACGCCTTGCTCTGTTGTGGGCTATTGTGGTGATGCAGATTTACTGGCTTATTTTTGAGACAGGCACCTTTGGAAACCTAGGTACTGCTCTTCCACTGAGCACTGTTGCTTCTTGGTTACAGCAATACCATACACCGCTTTTCAATATTTTACTCAAGAATATGCTAAAAGGCAAATTTCATACCTGCTTTCTTTTTGGAGAGCTGACAGATACGGTGTCAATTCATCACATATCCCGAGCCTACCTCTCCTCAGCACAATGCAGATGCTCAGTAACTAAATAACAGGCATTTTACAGCCAGCAAGAGGGATAGAAAATACAGAAGCCATCGAGCTTGCGATGCTCAAGCCTACTCTCAAACCTGGCTTTCACTTTGCAGTACAGATGAGATTGCCTGTGCGAAATAAAGAGACAAAACACTCAAAGTTATTCAAGGTCTTGGGCCCAATGAAGAGAGCATTGTTACAGGAAAACCTGTATTTTTTTCAATTTCAAACTGAGTTTCTATTAAGAAAAAAGTATCTTTAAGCACTTCTTTACTGGAAGAAATGTCACTCACAATTCTCTATTCCTCATCCCTGTGTTGAATGTAGACAGCTTTCTTTTCTCACTCTTCTTAAGAAAACATCTGCTCCCTTCTGCTTCCTAAGAAAATACCTGAAAAGTTTACCTGATCCAGAAATGGCAAAGAACAAGTGCAGGAACTCTCAGTAGTTCTTATGTGATTTTATTTAGTATAGGAAATACTTCATCATGAGTTATCTTGGAGCTGTGCTCAAGCATTGGTTTTCACAAATAAAACTGAAGAAACCTCTTGTCAACTGACACACATTCACATCTATCTAAAATTACTCATTTGGTGGTTTTTTTAAGCAGTTAAGCTGAAGTTCTTTTGTGAGACACTACTACATAAAAACGGAAACATTCCTGCCTGCTTGCATACATTACCACTCTTCCGATTGACAGAAGTGTATTACTATCAGTCTTACTGGCACTCGAGAATCACTTGTGTTCTATTATCAAACTGAATGATAAAAGTTTCAACATGACTCTGCTAACTTGCCAGCTTCCTGCTGTTATTCCACCCACACCTTTCCAGACATATGTTGGATTTTTTAATCTTTTAATCTCCTGTACTCATGAACCGAGTCAAAACTGAAAACAATTTAAAAAAAAAACAACAACAAATTAACATCCCATATTTAGAGAACAAGGACATACAATCCAGAGCAGGAAAAGTCTCTGAAGTTGCTCTGTCTTACGGCTAAGTCAAGACTAAAAGGAGCTTTAAACTTCATTATGCTCACTCACATTGCCCAAACAAATGCAGCTGGTTCAGTTTACAAACTGGTCAGTATGAATTATTAGTGTTAATATAACATACCTGAACACACCGAAGGACCTCACAGTTGTGAGCGTACCATTCCTATATAAAGATGATTTAACAATTGCCAAGAATTGTTTTTAACACCGTAAAATAAAAAACGGGAAATACAACTTGTATGATACTGCTACTTCCTTGAGACATGTGGAGTCGGGATGAAAATGAATACAAGCCTTGCACATTTCTCTGCTGCACTGGACCCTGTAGTGTCACATATACGAACAGGAAAAGTTCAAACTTATTTCTCACGCATTCAACATTACGTTCCAACTGCAATCTGCTGTGCTCCTCCAGTTTCCCAGGCTTGGCAGTACCTTCTGATGCAACCCTGTGCACGCTTGCGTCAGCAACACGGCAATGCGGAGAGACTCAACGCAAGATCAGACACAAGTTTTACAGAGCAGAAAACATTTTAAGAACAGAGAGGTGTGTTCCGCCTCAATCCACGGAGAAAGCAAATCCACAAACGTGTGCTTGAGAAGACTTGATTTCACATCACACAGGAGGCAGTTTTCCTTTGTTGCTATGTATGCAAACTCTAACATGGAATGAATACAAGTTACTTGCACTTTATTTTTTAACAAACAGAATTTGATGCTACTTCAAGAGCAGGAAAAGAAGTTGAAATTCCATCCAGTAAGGTTTTCTAATTCTCTTGGGTTAGATTTTTAGAAAATAATTCACATTTTTCATTCTTCTTTTTTAAAAGGCGTGAAAAATACCACTTAACACACCTAGGCAACCAATCTTTACGTTAATAGCACTTTAAAAACCCCTGCCAGACATAAAGTACATGTTCACGCAATTGGCCTGCTTTTTGTAAAGCATGCATGGTTGCAGGCAATCCTTTAAGCAAAGATACAGAAGGAACTGAACATAAAGTGTAAGGAGGCAAGCATCTAAACCACGTATGTTTTCAGGCTATCTGCTGGCGTCCTTTCATTCATTCCATGGTGGATACAAACCATCATCAAACCCCTTTTCATTTCCTTATGCGACATTATTAGAGGAATCTACAATGGCTGGCAAGTGTAAATGTCAGAGTTCTCTTCAAACCCCAAGATCTGCTCAGCCATGCCTCGGCAGGGAGATCACTGTCACAGACTGGGATATTTATTCAAAATAATCAATTGAATTCAAATGTTTGTCTTTACAGGAAGACGTAAGAAGCAATTCAAAGAATTCGCAAGTACACCTCACCATTTCTAAGACCGTCAATTATACAATTAAATACAATATATGGCATTTCTGAACCACACTGGAACCATCAGGTATTTCGCCAAAAACCCCAACCAATCAACCAAGCAAAAAAAATCCCCCAAAACACACCCAAAACCCCACTAACAAATTAAAAAGACTGTTAACATAAGGTTTCGACCAATGCAGTCACTTTTTAACTTTGTAAATATGAAAGCATCAACAATACCCGTAGTTACATAGGTATACTTAAGACTTAGTAAATAAAAAAAATTGATTTAGGTCTTCCGATACAAGCAGGACACAGAAATTTGATGCAAACAAGTCCTGCCTCCTTTTCACTAAGTCCTCTATCACAAAGGCTTTTGGTCCATGGCCACTAAACCATTCAAGGGCTTCCATTCATTTTTGGCATACTATGTCATTGTCCATATGACATACTTCACCTTCGCCTCAAATATAAACAGAAAAAAATTCTCACACATTCTCGACAGTGACATTTATCGTTTGTGCTTTCTGATAGAGCAAGGGCTGCTGTCTTCCCTCGATCAATTCAACTGCCTCAGCATTTTCGCAAAAGCACTTTATCAGTAACTTCAAGAATAGCAGTGGACTCAGAATTATTAAGTTTGAACCCTACATCTGCTTCACCACAGACTGGGTAACATGTAACAAAAGCATGCAACCTGACTTATTTCTAAAAACTCACATGATGGAAAGAGTTGCTTTATTTCCTCATCACCAGCAATTGACAGGTAGTAGTCGATTTCAGAATGTCTTTTCAAAATAGAGCGCACAGGTGAGGCTGATGTGTCTCCCTGCCAAAAAGCCTGTCACAAGATGTCCTCGTAAACCGGCACGTGTTACCCTCTCAGCCTAAACAAGATGAAGCTGGTACACAGAGCCATCAGTCAGTCTGTTGCAAACAGGTACGTCCCACGTAAGCTTGGCTTTGCAGAGTCAAAGAACTTTAATCAGACATGCAATTTCCTCCCACATGAAGTTACATGCTGAGATATAAACCTGTCTAAGCCCACCTCCTACCAAGTAAATTAACAGTGACAAAAAGGGGTCCTTAAAAGTTCCTCATGTGTTTATTATAAGTTACCAAAACAAAATGATGCCGGCACAGCCATTTTCGCCTTCGTACACACTGAAACAGTAACCAACCAACCCCATACCACAGGCACGCTGTCACAACGAGCCTCATTCTCTTTGCCAGTGTTTTATTCAAAATGACTTCTTTTTTATAGAGACCAAAACAAAGAACTCTGTCTTAGAAAGCATATTACAGCTCAGCAGACTTTTAATCAGTTGACACTTCCTGGCCATTTGTATACCCCAGAACTTGTTCATATATCTCAGAATTTATTTGCACACCTTATTTGACAGGCGGGCTAAAAGATTTGCCCGTGGTCACACGGAAATCAATGGTAAGTCGCGGACAGAGAATAAATCTAAAAAGGCCTTGCTCTGGCAATTAAAAATATGCAGCTAATACATAACATTACAAAATTTGGAATGTTGCACTGCCAAAGCTCTTTCCTAAATTTAACTTATGAGGCAGGAAAACACGTTTACAAAATAAATAGTAAGATGGTTCAGATTATTCGAGAACAGTAAGAAATTATAAACCTTAGAAAAAAACCCAAAGGATTTCTTCACCTAAAAGCACCACTGCTAGAACTGTTGCATTTAAAAAAAAACAAAGGTTCAGCACTAACATTCATTAAAAATGCAAAGATAAACACTTCAAACAACAAAGAGTACTGTCTTATTATTGTCTGGTTCTGCTACCATCTGTGCTAAAAAAAAGAACATTCTCATTTCATATTTATTATATTTCTAAGTATGCTTATAAAACACAAATTTTGGGCCAATACAGACGTGAGGGCCTGCTGACATTGCTACTTTTTTAAAAAAGCAAAACAAACCACCTGACTACTGTCTGCTCAATTAAATCTGTATCACAAAATCAAAACAGATAAAGGATGTGTAGCTTTTTTATTTCTTTGTATCTACATAAGGGATTTCAGAGCACTTCTTTCCAGTTATCCAAATGGGAAGTTCTCCTACTGTACATAGTATAGAAAGTGACAGAGGCAAACACCACTTCCCCACCTAAAATAAACTGCTTCTCACCAACACGGGGAGCCAATTCACAGCCACTTCCACACAAACATGACCATAGGTAAACACACAGTAGTTTGAATTCAACTCCAGCCAGTAGTGTACAGGTAAAACAGAACCTTCTGAATCAAAACTAGCTTTAAAACAAACCAACCAACCAACCCAAAAACCCAAACCCAAAAAGCCAGACAAAACCAGACAAAAAATCCCCACCAAAACCTAGAATACATTATTACATGGTTTCATGTCATGCCCAAAGCTGTATTTCTGAGAAATTCATCCCGCTGCACAAATTTAAAGAAAAAGTTGAAATGCAGTATTCTGCATGTCCGATTTCTAGCGCCACGAATTCAACATAGCCTCAATTTGTTAGAAGTAATGGTAATTGTTAGTAGAAGAAATATTAAAGTTCCTTTAATATTTCATTATGCTGCCCATTTGGAAAGTATTAGTGCCGAAATATCATCCCGGAACTAGGTCTGTGTTCACTTCATATAAAAACCCACCACTTTTACAGCCATATTTCAATTTAATCATCGTACACAGGTTAACAAAAACATATCACAAGTGAAACTAAACACTGGATTTAACAAAAACAATATTCAGAATGGTACAACACGTGTTCATTTTCTCCAGGAAATAATATTACAAGTGTTCATCTTAGGACAATTTAGCCACACTAGAGACAGAAGTTCTGTTAAAATGCAACCGTGGTCTACCAAGCCACTTATATTAGCACTACAGAGTATTTGAAGTCAGAGTCCTACAGCCAAGGCTTAAAAATCATTTAAGATTCAAACCCCAAAGTGTCTTACAGTCAAAATGACAGTATTTTTTTAAAAAAACACAACAAAATAACCCGAAAGCAATTAATTAAAAGGTTGTTGTATATAGTTTTATCCTCTTCATAGCACTCTCTATTCGTGTAACTGCTTGTATCATTGGTAATAGGGTCTGTATCTGGCTTGATCGGGGTGGTGTGGTCCAGGAAGCGGGGCCTGAGCAGGAGGCCCTTGCATCCTTGGAGGCGGGGGCGGCCCCCTGGGAGCTGGCCATATCCCTGGACTCATTCCCCCGGGCTGTGTGAAAGGGGGACTAAGAGTTCCTTGATCTTCACTGAACTGTGGCAAAGAGTTAGGGTTATAGTGATGGGGAGGGGGTGCGCTTACATTTACAGGGGGGCCACCATGCTGAGGAGGGGGAGGTCCTGGAGGAGGATGATTCATATATGGTGGCATCTGGGCAATTATATGTCCAGGTGGTGGGGTTATTGGAGGAGGAGCAGAGGTCATTGGCGGCGGAGGAGCTTGGCTATATACCATGTGAGGAGTACCTGCTGCCTGGGGAGGATGCTGCAGTGGATGGCTTATTGGTGGAGGTGGTGGTGGGGGTGGCGCATAATGTTGCTGTGGAGGCATAATATGATGAGGGTGCGATACCACTGGTTGACCCTGGTATTCAGGATGATGGTGTGCAGGTGCGGGGGCTGGTGGAGGTGGTTCTCGAGCACCTGAATTCGAATCATCCTGAATAGGGACAGTTATTAAGTTGCTGTGTTTTCTCGTTGAAATGCGGAAGGTGTCCTGACTGACTGGGCGAGGTGGCGGTGGAGCCATTGACATCTCCGCAGGAGGTGCGCGGATGTCTTCATGTGGCTGGTTATAATGCTCATGTGGCACGTGCTGTAGAGGAGGTGGTGGCATCATGATGTGCTGCTTTGGTGGAATGTGGCTCATATGATGTTTCTCAGGTGGCATTATGAAACGCTCAGGAATTTCAGCAGGCGGTGGGGCAATAGGAGGATGCACAGGTTCAATTGGAGGACGAGTAACAGGCTTTCCAGCTCTCATATGACGGTGGTTGATGTGAGCTTGTAAGTCCCTCTGTGACAGGTAAGTTCTCTTGCACCCTTGAACAATGCTACACATGAAGAGAGACCCTCGGACACACTGCTCGATTCGCTGCACAGGTTCGTTACAGCTAAATCAGAAGAGAGCATTGGTTTATTGTCATCAGAGAGCTCAATGTGCAGTATTTTTTTTTTTGTTAAAAGTCAACCAGTTTACCGTAATTACCGAAATTAGAACTGACAATTTGTTCTCCACTGTAGCAATGAAAGAAACATTTAATTGATTTTGAACTTTATCTAGTTTTTAAGTCTCCAACAACACAAACTGTGAAAGAACATAACAATTTCAAGAGGTGGAAATCTATAAATAGCATCACTCTCTCACAATCCTTTCTGTGCTTTAAGACTTACCAAGAGTCACTCTCACTCAGTAAATTTAACTGCTGTTTCTTCTTTTTCAAATTAAAGCAATAACAGGTTGTCTACACAAACACTTGAACAGCAAAGTAAACACTGATCTCTTACAATCCCAATATATGGGATACAAAACTGTAATCAAGTGGTGCAGCAGAAGTACTCTATTGCCTCTGCTGAATGTACATAAATAAAACCATGCTAATACAGTCTCTGAAATAAGATATTTAAATCACTTTCCTACGTTTCTTTTAACAACAAATCTTGAGATAACTTACCCTGGACACATCTTGTCTCCCTTTTTCTCATGCAGTATAGCACAGTCATAGCAGAAAACATGCTTGCAAGGTATCTAGAGACAAAAAATGGCTCTGTTAAGACATGGTATATAAATATCTATGTCATTTCGCAGAATACAGTTCCTCCCTCCAGCACACAATTTCTAATAATGAAAGTAACTAACTTACCTATGAGGTGAACAGGCATAATGGTACTTAGCAGTTTACAGCATCTTTGCATAGAAACTTTCTAAAACAGTTTGTGTTGAGTTTGGAATTTTTGGGGGTAGGTTTGTTTGCAGTTTTTTTAGAGTTGGCAAAAACATGCAGGGAAAAGTTTAAGTCTTGCAATAATACCAACACTGAACATTTGCATAAAGTGCAATGTCTTGCTGGCAAGGAAGGTAAGTTTTAAAAGCATTAACTGTCATTAAGTCAGATCCTGAAGCCTGTTACATCACACTTTGAAATCTAAATTAATCTCAGGGATTTTGTTACACTAATTTTAAGGGGACATAAAAGCAAACAGCATTTTCTAATTTCATTGCAAGTCTTCAATGGACATAAAGAGCTTATTTTTAAAGCTAAGTCGTGTAAGGTCAAGACCCAACAAACCTGAAGGGTTTTTTTGTTGGTGATGCTGTTTTCATTTTTTGTTTAACATTTTCAAGCTTACTTTATTAAATCAGGGGATAAAGTGGAATCAGACAGACAGATGGAACAAAAACACTTCAGCAATGAAAGCTGCCAGTTCCATTCTGATACTCTTCTGCTGTTTACTCAGAGGCCTGCTGAAATCAGTAACCTCTAGCAGCCCCACATAGACCTTTAGGTAAAATCTAATTTTACCTAAAGGGAAACCACAGCTGCATCTTCCACTGATAATTTCACTCACCATGCGTCCATACATTTTGATGGGCAATCCACACTTATCACAGAAATGGACCGGTGTATCATCCTTTTCCCCCAGCAAGTTTATCTAACAGGACAGAGAAGAGGGTGAGAGAACAAAACCCAACATCACTAAAGCTTCTCATTTCCGTTATCAGCAACATACCCATTACTTCTGAATTAGCCAAGAAGGAAGCAAGAACACCACAAATGTGAGAAAGCACAGGGCGTGTTTTCAGTCAGTCGAAAATAATGGAAGCACTTTTATTTAAGAAGGCAACAGTACCAGGGCTACATACAGTTTGGTATGATTCACAGACAGAGATTCACAACTTCCCGTCCGTGACTTTACCTTATAGTCCCAAAAGATGGGTCCAGGAAATCTCCTCTGATTGCCAAACATTTCACCTCCTTTGCATTCGTATCGCTCCTCTTCGTTATAACCAAATTCTTCTGTGGGAAGAAGAAAAAGAAGAAAGACACAAGCCAACCACAACACTTTCCTAATTGACACCAGCTGCTATTAACAGCATGTGGCATTCTATACTGAAATCGCCAAGAAATGCCACAGCACTTCTAACGTGCTGGGCCCATTCTGCAGAAAGGTACAGTCAAAATAGTAAGACAGCCTGTTTGGGAATGTGCACTATTTAATCCTTACAGAGCAGCAATACCCAGAAATTTGAAATTTGTTTTGCACTTGGACAGAACCTTGGACTCTAAGTCCCCAATGCCGAATAAGTCCTGAACAATGCTGCAGAGTAACATGCTTCTATACTACAGGGCTAGTATTTATATTAATTTACCTTCATCAGCAGCTTGTGTCTTTGAAGGCATCCTGTTCATATTTCTTGGAGTTCGAGGTGCAGGTTTGGTTTTATTGGTCTGTTTTGAGATAAGCTTTATAGGGATTCTTCTACGAACATCAAGACCACCCAATGATCCTGAACTATTTGTTCCTTGCAAATCATTGTCTATGAAAAAAGAAGTTTAATAATGTTTCCGTTATCTAATAGTTTCTAAAGAGGCTAAATATTAACAGAAGAGTTCTAAGATAAAATACTTTAAACCTTGTTTGAGACTCATACAACATACCAAAGTTTAATCACTAGAAAATAAGTGTCTTCACACACAATTTCTTCTAGAAGTCAAGTCACAAAACTGTATCGGGAACAACCACTCTTTTAGCAAATCTAGTTCTAGAAAGAAAACTATTTTAAAAAGTTTAGCTCACCTGCCATTTCTCCACAAATGAAAAAAAAAACCCTTAATTGTACAGCTCTTCTCACAGCATGAATAGTACTGAAGAGTCAATTATTGTACAACCTTGACAAGATAGAACTTGTTATGAGAAAAGATAATATTTACAATTTATGTAAATTGTTTATTAAAGTTAGAAGGAAACTAGTTTCCACATTAACTAAGCATCCTGACATATCACTTAGAAATTTAGCATAAAGTATCACAAAAATATCAGTACTTCAGAGTTTGTAGTAGTATCCTTGCCAAACTGAAAATTATGTTCCCCATTACATACAGAATTCTCTTTAACCAGATTTAGATCTGAGTACCAGGGCAAAGGAAGCAAGAAATAGCCTGACACATCCATCAGCAGACACATGGTCCAAGAGATAATCTAGAGCGGGTATTGCAACAAGCAACACTAACGGAGGGGGCATAACCCCCTTAACTTCCAGTGAGTCAACCTTACACTGCCGCACAGCATCTCATTCATACAAAAATAAAGTTACATCCTTCACGAATCTACCCAGCTCATTTCCATTTTAATTGAAAATGCCATTTTGACAGGTGTTTCAAAGCAGGACATGCTCAGCCTCAAAGGGGTGCGTGACAAGCTGCTACAGAGCATGACCCCTGCCATTCCACTTGACACAGCACTGCAGCCTTGGGATGATCACTGAGGCCCCACAGGATTACAGCACGGTAGCATCTGGACACTGAAATTAGGGCCCCATTAGTGTAATTTTGCACAATGCCTCAGAAACGACTGTCCCTCAAAGCCTATAACCACCCCACACAACACAACAAGTAGGAGGAAAAACAAGGGTAAAAAAGGAAAGAGGGAACTGCTCTAAGTTATTCAGCAGCTACTACCAAAACCAGAACTGCGATCAAAGTTTCAAGTCGGGACTGTGCCCCAACAGTCACTTTACCTCAAAATCAAGAGCCCGCAACTTCCTCTGACAGATCAAATGTATTTATTCCTCTCAGCACTGCAGTTGACACTTTTCACTCTAAAAGCCAGTATGTAAAAAGGCAAAAACAATAAAGCCTGGGTTTACTTCTGTTCATTTGTTGCTTTTGTTCAGGCTGTCCTGTTGGCTACACAGACGGCCCAGCAAACATACAACTACGACACCAGGCTTCTCCAGAGGCTGCTGGCCTACAACATCAGAGATAATAATGCTAAAGCTGTCTATTTTCCACTTGTTGGTAAACACTTTTCTACCAGAATACACAAAACCGCAACACCACAGACCAGAAAAAGTCTCTGCAGGATCTCAATCCATTTGCAAATAGGGATAAATAAAACAAATAAAATACGGGGGGAGAGGGGAACCAAACCCATCTGTGTATTGGTCAGTCCACTGAATTAAGTTCTGATGCTTTTCTTCCAGATACTTTTGCAAGCTAGGAATATTTACATGAGTTAGTGACTCAACTAATCCAAATTAGTACGTTTATTAGTCACTCATGTTTCATGGAATGATAATAAATTCCAGTCTCTGTAAGCATAACTAGCAGGATAACCAGTCCGGAAAAAAAAATATGAAAAACATGCGAAAATTGTTAAGACTACTTAGAGAAGCTCTAACTAGAGGCGATACATCCTCCTGAACTGCCACCTTCATCAACTTAAGTTTTATTTTTGTATTTCAGGGATTTTTTAAATTAATAAGTACAGCTCAAATACTATACCTTATACACATAAGTTTATAATGCAATCTTTGATAAGGAGAAGCAAAAAAGAACAAAAACCCCCACGTCCACTCCTCTATTCACTAGCCTATGGCAGCACGCGAACCAGCGAAGCACCAAAGCCACAAAACCAAATTTAAGCACGTGAGGAAGTTTCCTCTCCCGAGCGCAACTACGGCACCGCAAAACGCATCATCGGCGCCGATCTCGGGAAACGCAGCGGGCGAACGGGCGCCCCGCCGCCACCCCCGAAACGCTACGGGCCGCATCCACCTGCTGCACGCCGGCGGGCTCCGGACGCACTGCGCTGATCACCGGGACGGGAGAGGGCGGCCCGGCCGCAGAGCGGCCCCGCAGGCCGGCGGTTGAGCCCCGCTCGGGACGGGGGCC
>VZSC01004488.1:26218-54608 GCA_013398225.1 Steatornis caripensis
GCCGCCGTACCAGGGGGAGCGGGGGTGGAGGGAGGAGGCGGGGCCGCCGGGCGCGACCGTTGGCGGGCGCGCGGCGGGTGGGGGAGGGGAGCGGGGCACCGCGAGCCCGGCGCTGACAGGAAGGGACGAGGCCCCGCGGGGAACAACTGCGAACCCGGGTCCCGGCGGCGTTACCGGGCGCCGGGCCGCATCCCGCCNAGGTTCGCGGCGCGGAGCCGCGGGGCGGCCGGGGCCCGGGAGCGTGGAGGAGGCGGGGAGCCTCTGTGCGCCCCGGTCGGACCCCGGCGGGTGTGCTGTGCTGTGCTGTGCTGTGCGTGCCCCTACCCCGCTGGAACCGCTCTTACCCGCTCTTCAGGCGCGGTGTGACCTGCGTTGCTGGGGCGATGCCGGGCTTCGGAAGGCGGCGTTGGAGCCGCCGCACGGAACAGTAGTTGGAAATAGGCGGCATGGCCCCCTGGCTGCTTGGAGAAGGGTAGAAGTAAAAAGGAGAGGGATCTTTCTCTCCAGGAGCCGTGGTAGCCCTGCTTGTGGGCTCGGGGCGGGGGGCGGTTTGTAGGGTGCAGGCTTCCCAGAAATCGGACAAATTTGAAGCCACATTGGGCTGTCTCAGCTGTTTATGGTCAGCCTTAAGTTTTACCGTGAAAACGGCACATTCGTGACAGTCGGGGCTATGGAAATGCCAATGGCTTGACGGAACAGGGGACCTCCAGCGCACCCTAAACCCTCACAGCGACAGAGCTCGCTGCCTCAAGAGACTACTTGTGCAATTCCCATAAACTCGGCATTTTGTAAATCCCGTGTAACTCAGTGGGATGCTGTCTTTACAGAGCGCTTCTATAACACTGAAGAGAGGAAAGGAATATGCATACAATTAAATCATAGCTATAGGGTTGAAAGTGGCCTCAAGTAGCCCTTCCCCAATCCTAAGGTCAGGGCAACTCTACCCCAAACACCTCAGATGGGGAACTGTCCCACTGAAAGTCTCCAGGATCGCCATCTTGTCTCCCTACCAACCATGTCCCTCGTTATCTTCATAGCCTTAACATTTAAAAGCTGCCATTTAAGCCTGTTTCTCGTCTTACACCATGAGGCAGAGAGAACAGGTTTTTCCTTTTGTCTTTGTTGTTCCTCAAAAGGCAGACCCAAGGGCAGCACTGATCCCTCCACAATACGCTTCATTTCCCCATAATAAGAACTCACAAAGATAAAAAAAACAAACATGCAGATGCATGGAGCATGTTTTCAGTACGCACAACTTTATTTTCTACTTAACGGATACAATTACTTTTAAAATGCAGATTTTTAAAAGGGTAAAAAATGTAAAATGTATCTCCAAATTTAATACCTGACACGCAAAGACAGAATAGTAATACTCAAAATGCATACAAAAATATCACTTCTTCCATCTAGTGGAAAAAGATAAGCACATCTAGTTGCATTACCTATGGATGTTTGAATTAGTACAAAATTGTAGAGAATTCTAGCTTCATTGCAAAATGCATTATTTTGGTATCCTTCGTTTTGATGGATCCATGGATAAAAAATTGTGAAGCACATAGCCTATGACCCACTGAGAAAGGTACTGGAATGCCTTCTATGTGTTACCTCTTACTGTTCTGCATAACTGTAGGCTTTGTGTGAAATGCTAGTTTTTGGAAAAAGTTGAATGCTTTGTGCCAGTTAAATTAAGAACAAATACAGCTATGCCTGGAAGAAATACGCAGGCCAAGAGTAAGTGCATTGCATTGCATTTTGTCACAGCTAACTCCAGCTGAAATGTCGTATTTGGAAGGGAAACTGGAAGACTGTTGGATATTTAACGGCTTTTTCTAAATACCTGTATGGACAAGAACTGGAGAAAGTTCAAAAAATAGCGTTAAGCCCACATTACTGTCAAGTAAGACTCTATACTCAAACTTCACAGTGCAGATGTTCTGTTGAGGAAAAAAGAATTCCACCGCTATCATCTTTTATACCATCTTTTCCCTAGTACGTGTTCTGCATAAAAAGTAGCTAAACGCTCACTTATCAGTCCCAGCTAGAATACTTTACTTTTTACATAAAATGTACATCCACTTTAGGAAAGCAATACAGCTTCTGAGAAACATGTTACTGGCCTTGTCCTTCTGCCACTGGCCTTGTGCGCTGGCAACAGTGCCTTATGTTCAGGTCAATGTCAGCTGGGGCCGTGGCCCAACAGGAGTTCTGTCAGTGCTGTGGGCAGAAGTGCCAGCCTCCTGCCTTTGGCTGGCAAACGGGCGGGGGCAAGAGGAGGACAGGTAGCACTAAAAGGGTGACTTGGCAAATCACAGCCTGAGCCCAAGCATTAGTGTAAATAGAAATCAGTACTATCCATTGGAGGAGGTGCCCATCAGTCTGATTTACCTCTTAAAACGCAGGCCTCATTCAGATGCCAATGTGGCAGACAACAGGCATGTGTCTGCTTATAAATACAAACCTGCGTTTGTGCCGGCTTGGACTGGAACATCAGTATCGTCCAGGTTCGGGCCTGTATTGCATTTGAAATGAGGAACTTCACTGACTGTAATGGAGGCTGAAGTTTTTGCCTTAATTAGAGAATAAAGACGCCAGTCTGGTGCTGGCACCACTGTGTACGGTGCTGTCCAACTGACTGATGGGTACGGGATGTTTTTCACTGATTTTGATGGAGTTCGCTCAGGTCCTTAGGACAGAATAATTTATTTAGTGCTTAGCTGCACACGTGAGATTTTTCAGCTAACGTTACTTGCAGCAAAAATCTATGCACAGTGTGGTACAGGAAAATTTCTCTGACATAATCAAATAAGGAGACCTAAATATGTGAACATACTGAAGCTAATTAGCCCACACTGTGAAACTTAAAGGGATTTTATACCTGGACATTTCTTAAACTTTTGTTATTATCTGTTCCCTCACCATGCAGGGCTTTTTTCCATTTAAAAAACTAATGTAGTGCTAAAAAAAAATTTAGGTAGCAGTCTGTTTTCCATCAAAACACATTTCTTCTTCATGAAAAGTAAGAACATTTATTTCCTGCATATCTATTTCATATAGTCCTAAAGTAAGGATTAAAGTTTTGCAGGTCAAATCCTTTCTCTTTTCTAAATTATTGCACTTGTGCATTATGGACTGTCATATGTAAAAGAACAGCAGCAATTTGATGTAGAATATTAGAAGAAAAAATATGCTATATAAAAATATAACTATTCATTAAACTAAATAAACTCCTATATTCCATTTTAAAAAAACCCTTAACCTCTACACTAGGTCACATTCTGACTTTCTCACCTGCACTCCGTAGCAGCCTGTTCTACAGATTCCATTAAGTACTTGGGGACTAAGGTTTTCCTTAATCCAATTTATGTCATGATCTGCGTCTTGATGAGAGATACGTAACCTAGCCAAAATAATCTTCTGTGTATACTTCATTCTACGGATGATCATTAATAGTAGTGCGTGATTTGCTACAATGGGATTAATACAGAACTAATGAACCCATATCTGAGGGTCTTTTCTATTGAAACTTACCCTATTTAAAGTCTTATAGTAGTTCAGTGCCATTTTCTGTTCATGTGACTATTTCACCTGTCACCTGGTTCAGCAACATAACAACCTGCAGCAATTTAAGAAATTGCTTGGAAAAAACGTTCATGATACATTTTTCAAGACTTGTCAGCACGTATGCTCACACTAATGTTCCAGAATTGCAAAGCCTTGGCCAGCCACAACTCCTGCACTCTTGCTAGACATTGTGCAAATACAGAACAAAAGGCCTGCCGTCCAAAGATTTTGGTCTCTTCAACTCTCCTGGGCAGACCGCAAAGCAGCTTTTCGTCCTGTACACAGTGATACAACAGCACCTTCTGCCTGATTAGTCCGAAAACTGAGTACATCTTTCGTTAACAGTCTTCTGATTTTTTATCAATATATCATATTGGAAAGTGCTTGCTGAATCAAGGTCCATAATATTTCCAGAATAACATTAGCTAAAATTTTGAGATTTCTAGAGATCTGTATAATTCAGACAAACAATCAGGGTTTTCTTCAAGTGCAAAGATTGGTTTCATTGCAGAAAATGCTTATATAGTACCGGTGTATAAATATTGCTGTGAGTTCACAGGTAGGAGAGTACCAGCAGTCCGTCTTCATGAAGCAAGTCTGCGCATAGCCTAGTGACAGGATTTTCAAAAGGTAGAGAGAAACAGGCCACGGTTAGCTCCAAGTACACATCACTTGGAGAAATAACATGTTTGTGTACGTGTTTGTAAACTAAAAACTACCAAGTTCAACCTGGCCTCAGTGAAAGTACAGAGAAAGTAACTGTTCTGAGGCAGCGTCCCTCTGACTTGTGTCTGCATCGGACAATTCAGGCAGGAAGCTGCAGGTCTGAAGGTTACTAGCTCTCACCTTCAAAATATGGCTATAAAGGTGGAGGCCAGAAACCTCTCAGAACACTCTTTGACCTTGGATTGGTAGTTTTGTGTCTGGTTTCTTTTCTTAATGACAAGAATGTAAATATCTAAGCAATCCTGTGAACAGAAATCAGAATTCAAGTCTTTTTGGCCTGCCATTCCCAAATGCTTCAGTTACAGAATGATGGTGTCTTTTTAGCTTTTTTAATCCTTCATTCCTTTCTGCACTGTGACTTACAAAGGAGTGGAAAGTGCTTCTCCGCATATTAGTGATAAAGACTAATATTTGGGTCTCTTGCAATGTTCATACCCCCCAAAAAGGAGGGGGTGAATCAGGAGTACCAAGTAACACAATCCCTGATGAAGTCTGAGAGGCTTTTGCTTAGGGTCTCAGTTCCTCCTCTCACCAATCAGCCTTCCAAGCTGACCTTACCTTTTTCTACAAGACTTCATGCTATGGTAGAAACTACAACACAGGGTGATGCTGAGAGCCTCTACCCATCCACAGCCTCCTCATACCTACTTCCCTCCAGGGACCTCTACATCCCCCACACACAGCAAGCTTGCTGCAGCATTTTGCTAGAGCATGACAGAGAGAAGGATCCCAGCATGCCTCCAGATCCTTTCCATTCCTGCGGCTGGAGCAGAGAGGCCAAGCACAGGGCACTACCCCACTTTACATCAGGAATTAAGAATGGAGTTCTGACTAGTACCACAGTAGCGTAATAGGAGGGACACACAGTAATCATGCCTTTACCTACACAGAGCATTGTAATGCTTCCAAGGTATTGATGCATCACTAGCTTAATCCATCTCAGGCTACAAAAGGGCATTTATTCAGAAAATAGGAGATTGGGCTAAACGGCCTGTGTGCTACACTGTTATTTTAGCAGTAAGTGCTACTTTAGTTTCTGGCAGTATTCTGTAAATACAAAATACCATGGTATTGCTTTAATAGACTTGTGTTGTTGCATGTTAGTTATGTTCAGTACACTGCTTTGCTGCAGCTTCCTGTAAAATGTCCACATTGTGCAAGAAGGTGTCTGCTGTACTAAAAGGAGGAATGAAGGGGGAGGTTGACCATAATTTTGGACTTGGACGCCTCAAGCCTTACTAAGTCTTCTTTCAGGCACCTAACTTGTGTTTAGATCCGTTTATAAGCCTGTGCAAGTCAAAAGCAGTCCTAAAGCGACAGAGATCAGGACATGCTTGTGCACATAGAATCTACTTCATCTCAAGAAAAACTTGACCTCCTCCACTAAGCACTGACATTCAGGTACCCAGGAGAGTAGTCATTTCTGGAGAAGGAAACTGTTGAGGGCACAGTTCATCCACCATACTCTCACAGCATGACTCAATGCTACAGGTAAAGGAATAAAGCCAGCAGTATTCTCTAAGTCATAGACACATTCGGTTCTAAAGTGCGTACCTCTTCCTGAACATCAAGTTCATCATCAGGCCGGGTTGTTTCTGTGAATTCTATGGGTTCTTTAGACTCCTGCATGAGTGAAATCTTGGCAGAAAGAAATTAAGAAACATGATGCGTTACGCGTTGTCCATATCATTGACATTGATTTATTACTCTGAATTACCTTAAGATAACTTCCTCAACATAAGAGTCTGTTGTTTACTGTTCCTTGACAAAGCTGCTGATTTAGTTCAGCTGACGGAAACTTAAATGTTGAAAATCTTTTGGTCCTGCCTCTCCTCATATGATTACTTCTGTCTTTGTAAAAATAAGAAAAGCAGAATCTAGCTCTAAACTGCTGTATAGCTTTGTCAAAACGTTAATCTCTAGTGTAAGAAAGACTGTAATATGCAAAAATTATTAAAAAAATAAGTACCCCATCCTAGTTACTTATCAGTAATTTTAATTACTATTTATTCGTAATACTGTAATAATGATTGCCAGGGAAGGAATTGTGGTGAAAAGACAGGAGAACATTGTAAGCCCATTTTCCTAATGTGGAACCACATCTTTAAACCAGAGTGTTCTGGTTATCTCAAAAAATACAGAATACAACTAGGAAATGCGCACAGAACGGCAGTAAGAATGAACACTAGTGTGGAACAGCTTCCATTGAAACTCACACCAAGTAGAGTGAGATTTGATCCCATTCAGCTTTGATCAGAGGCGTATGAAATTATTAATAGTGTTGGGAAAGGGACCAGGGAATGATTATTCATTGCAGCTAACAATCCAGAAATCCAACGGGCTCAAAACAAACGGGAAATATTTGTCATGTAACACATTTAAAATTACAGAACCCATCTCCACAGGACAGTGTCAAGCTAAAATGTGTAAAGGGGTTCCAGAACAAGTATGACAGACACATCAATGAAAACTCCATCTGTGAAGATTAAATATAATGATCCAAATGCAACCTCCAGCTGAGGAAGTTCTTAAGCTGCCAGTTGCCAGAAACTAGAAAATGTGTCTTAGGATGAAGTGTTCTCCACATGCCCTGTTTCTTGTGTTCTTTTCACTAACAAGATCCTGGGGTTTACAGACCCTTCCTTTGATCTAGCTGAATATTCCTGTACTACAGAAGCTGTCCAATTTACTAGACTCTCACTTTTTTTGTATTCAGCTCTATGTCTAGTTTTTCGAACGTGCCATGCTGCAATGGAAATTGCAAGAATGAATGTTAGATGATAGAAGGAAGGGAAATGTACTACTGGATATCCTTACCTTCTCAAATACAGGATCCTGGTTGTCACTGTATGTCATTTGATTCCTTATATAGAGCACAGCATCATGGACAGTCAAGAAGAATATATCTTTTCTGACAATATCATCAAAGAAGGCACTCTGTTCCAGTTGAGATACAAGGTTGTCTGAGGAAAAGAAAGTCTTAACAGGTTAATACAGTTCAAAGTAATTCGAGAAATAAATGTCAAAATACACGGTTGCAACTATCAGAAATCAAACATACAGCCAAATCGATCAATCAATCACAGCTGTGCCTTGGCTTCTACTTTGCGTGTTTCCTCCAAACTCCACCATTCTTTGTGTCCCACCACAGCCCACCATGTTTATCAGTGTGATAATTCACATTTTTATCAGAACAGATGTTCCCACAAACACGTCTAGAGATCCCTTCTCATCCCTTCTCGTCTTCATTTTATTCTTTGCATGAGTGGTAATAGAAATATTTGGATGTTTACCTTGATATGAAGCAAAGTATACTCTCACATCAATTCTCTCAAACTCTCTAATTATCTAAAAAAATAAAAGTTTGCAACAAGGACATAAATAAATAAAGTCTGTAAGGAGAAAATACATGTATGTATATATGTCTATATATGTAATGTATAGGCGCGAGCGCACACACACATACACACACTTCATTTGTTTCTGAGTGTCTTCATTCCAAATTGTATGTTTTGTTTATTCATCGTAAATAAGGAACTGCTATACTTTGCTAGACTAAAAGATCCAGTAGTTAAGTACCTGGTTGCTGAAGTGGCCTGTCTTCGACTACGTAAGTGGAACTATCAATTTTACACATACATACATTGCTGCCTATTGAAGTTCTCATAACATGAATAATGATGTCTTTTCAAGTGAGAACCACATGGGCCTGAGCAAGCTTTATTTCCCCCCATGTATGTGTGATACGATACAATCTTTCATTGGCGCATGCAAATTTTTCCCTCATGCAGTGCACCCCAAGGACCTGTTGTTGGATGAAAAAGCTGCATATGGAGTTATGTCGGTGGACCCCATATCTCTTTTGTCTCAGAAGCCAGAACTGAACTGAAACTAGGCAGAAGGCTGAAGCAAGGCACGCAGCATTTTTGTATTTATTTCAGTTAGTTAAAAGGTGGAAGACTGGATTCTACTCCTGGCTCCCTGCAGGCAGACAAGTCTCTTAGAATAGTATTTTCAGAGGTGATTGCTAATTCCATCCCCTTCTGTTGATTGATAAACTAGAGCCTTGGTAATCAAAGATCTGATTTATAGATAAGCTAAGCAGTCCCAACTGCAAAATGAAGTTAGTGAATGCAGTAATCTGACCATACAAAATATCATAAAAGACTAAAGACTGAACAACCTGGTCCTACACACTTGTAGTGGGCCACCAAAAAATAATGGAAATACCTGGCTTTAATCTCTTGCCTCATTTCCCTCTCCCTAAACTAGGAATATTATCTCCTTATTACACAGTGAGATGTTTGAAGATTAACTAATGAATATTGATGAAGTGCTCTGATATTAGCCACAGAAAAACCTATAAAGAAATGAATCATTCTTTCCTTCACAATTTAATGAATATGGAATGAATAAATAAATCTTGTGGCTAAAGACTGAAGCCATGGTAAGATGAAATTTTTACTACCTCTGTGTTGAGTAAGCACCATCCTGTGCCCAGATTAAAGCAGGAGGCATGTGGAAAGAAAATATATAACTAAAATATTTCATAACGTATCCATATAAGGGGAGGACATTTTGCAGTTCTGATTTTAGAGTACTTGACCATGCAACCTTCATATTGCTCTTTTAATGCATTTTTTTGATTTTTTTCCCCACCTAAAATACGCACACCCCAATATTCTACCTCTTGCTGTATAAGTTTCAAAGGTATTTTTCAACAACAGACTTTTAAAAACTCAGAAATCATCTTCAGCTAACAGCTCTTGATTTATATTCTACTGACTAGTTTCATTTTCATGGAACACCAGCAAAAATGCCCTTACCGTTTTTATTGATCTCACAGCTACAATATCCACGAAGGTTACTGCTCCAAAATCAAGAATGAGACTGTGGATGGGCACCTTGGGGATGTTTACTTTGACTGGGAGTTCTGAATTCCAGTCCACCTGGATCTCTACTTCTTTGGTGGGAATGTGAAGATCTTCATTGTCTTCAGGTTCCTCATCAGTCTCAAAAGCTTCGTTGTTAATACCAGGCTCACTGATGATGCCATTCTAATGTGCAGATAATATATGGGATATATAATTTAGTAATGGACAAAGTTTTGGAGTTCCAGGAAATACTTTCCTGTGATACCTTCAGTTTCAGGAATGAACAAGACGGATACTTGTGACCAGTACCCCCTGTTCCCAACCTCTGGTAATGTGGTTAGCGTAACTAATGCTATTTTATAAGGCAAGCAGCCATTCTCTGCAACCAAGCAGGTCCCGTATCCCTTCCCTTCATTCTCAGGCCTTGCAGGTCCTGTGAACCAAGCATACAAATCAGATTTCTTCTTCCCCTCCCTAGTGGCCTCAAGATTCCTGGGCACCAGGCTGATTACTCCCTTCCTTGCCGGCCTTGAAGATTGCAGGCACCCGGCCAACCAGGTGTTGTTGATGACCCCATCACAGTACAGGGAAGTGTACCAGCACACAGAGCACTATCCGTAAAATCAAGGAGTTGCAAGTCCCAAGTGAGGAATTTGGACCAGAACTGCTGCTGGACAGTGAGACTCGTGACCTCCCCACCCGGTGGCCAGGGATGCCTCCACCATGGTCAGCTTCCCCTGAGGGCTGGGTGAGTGACTCGTCTTCTTTTGTACGTTTTTTGAGTCTAGATTATGATTGTTATACTGATACACCAAACCACGTGTTAAGATCTGACCCGATCTGCAGAGGGTCCAGGTCATTAGAAACCATAACTTAAGTTAGGGGCCAGGTGATTAGAAACTGTAAGTTAAGTATTATAAATTTTGTATTATGCTACTTATAAATTGCACTACATTGATTCTGTTTGTAGAAATCCTGTGCCTTTTTTTTTTCTTTGTTAAAACAGCATCTTCCTGCAAAAAGGTCACTACCCAGAAAAGTAAATACCTCAGAGCTACTCCCTCCCTCAATAGCTTTATTTCTAGGAGATATTTAAGACCAGTATTTTCAGCTTTGAATTGATTTACTATATATGATAACATGGTAAAATGACTAGGTCAAAAGCTGGAATGTCACATAACTGAGCATTTAACTGCATCATAAATTGTAATATATACAGGAAATACTGCATCCTGCACTGAGAGCAATGACAACAGAAAACCAATTTCTAAATTGCAGCTCTGGAGATTTAATAGGTTGCCTGTATCAGTCCACTCCTGTAAGCATTTAATTATTGAAATGTACATTCCATACTCAAAGGAACGTACGCTGCTTTCTTTAAAGAGGATGTGGAAGGCTAAGTCTACCAGCCAACTGATAGAGCTCACCTGTGGATAGGAAGCTGGATAACAGGAGCATGTACACATGAAAAAAACAGCACTTTTACTACACAGAGACAATCTGAGGTGGCAAGGGGTAGACGTAAGATCAGGGAATCTCTTGCTTCCGCTCCTGTTAACACCATGACTGTCACAGCTGCCTGAATCTGTGAGGCCTTTGGCAACAGGTGTACTGCTCTGCTAAGTCTCCTGCAGATCCCAGACTTCCTAGCATAGCAGTAAGTCACACTTTTCCATCTTTGTTTTAAAGATGAGTACAGAGGAACTCATAATTAATGCTAAAGTAGTAAGCTCTAACAGTAATCCTTTGAGAAAAAAACAGAAAGAAAAGATTTGTTTTACCTTAGTAGCTTTTAATTTCCCCTTCTTGATTAGCTTTTGTATCTTCCTCAGTGCTTTGAGTCTCTTATTATATACCTTGACTGCATCAAATCCCACCTACAGAAAAAGCACCAAGACATCAAAATGGTTTAATTTTACCTAGATATAATTCTGAGGAAGTCTCAAAGACAGTTAAGAAGCATCCAAAACCATCACGTATCACTTACTGTGGATTTGAGGCTGCTTTTTAGTCCATCGATGTTAGCATAAAAAATTGGACTTGAAAACCTGAGAATCTTCACACCTTCTGGTTCTACAACCTGTTGCCGAAAAATATAAACAATGATATTTTAGCTGATATGAAGCAGTTTAACTATTTCAACAGTTCAACCACGTATGTAATTCACAAAAAATGGCGTATCTTTGCTGATAACTGAAGTGATTCAGTTTTCAGAAGCTTACAGCCCCAGCATGCAATATAGACCAACCATCTGGATTAAGATGAAGAATTTAATGCTGAAACGTGTTATCTTGGAGCACTCTGCTTCCAAATTCAAGTTGTCCACAACGTGCAAGGTACAACTTTGTCTTACAGTGGCCGGTAGACTGAAGGGAAACAACTCGGCAATGGCTTACATTTTTGTAGTCCTTGACCTTCTTGTAGATGTCTGTGCCAGGAATGTTTCCAAAGCCACCCCATGAAGGACTAACAGAAACAAAAAGGAAAGACAGTGAAGGTAAGCATCATACTTAAGCATTCACAGAACTAAAGGGATTGCATACAAACTGTCATAGACTCTTGTAGTCTTCTCTCTTCTGCCAAACTAATAGCCTCATAGGAAAAGTGTTGTGTTTTCGTGTCGCTGCGCAGAGGACTTTTTCCAATTTGTAGTGAACGGTCCTTTTTAAAGGCAAGGTATTTTGGTCTCAGCCTACTTGCTGCACCATTTTTATGTATACCTGAATGAGTAATTTGTCCAATTTGTTTCCCAAACCAGAAAAATGTTTTAAAAGCAGATTAGTTTGGTTTAATGAAAAAAATAATTTTTTGTCTCTGGAAAAAAATCCATATCACTTTTTTTTCATTTAAAATCAACTGAAACAATACATTTATATTCTTTTCAGATTACTTAAAGCTTTTTGTCCGACACTTTTAATTTAGATTTCAGTCAGGATCAAAAGCAAAATATTTTGCAGTCTCCAGAGATATTTTTAACAGCTGAAGCAAATTGAAGTTTGTAAAGCCTCGATTCCCTTTTATATTTTGATTTCACAAATCTAAGTTGAATTTGGGAATGGTTTTTTGAGAATCTTCAAATTCCTTTTTTTATGATCTACTATTCTGTAACAACTTCTGCAAGGCTTTATTTTTATGCATTTGGTGACAGTGCAACTATCCTTTGGTATTGCTAGTAACCATACTCTCTGGACTCCAGCTCAAGGAAAGGAGTTATGTTGTATTTTCAGAGAAAAGACCAATGAAAATTCACAAGATGGCCAAAGAAGGTTCTACAAAGCACCCTTTTCTCACTATTCCACTACCATATGTTCTTTGAGCAGCAAAAAATCAGACACAGGCACAAATTTTTGTCTTATTTTCATGCTCTCTCTCTTTTTTTTACAGACATATACTCAGTCTTGTATAAGCAATAAGCGAAAAGGTTATTGGCAAGTGCAACATACTGTAGTAGTATTACATGCTAAGAGTTACTATAATGATCAGTTAATTACAGAAGCCATTCATACATCTTTTTATATTTCATTTGGAATGTTCCTGTCCCTTTCCAGAACTCAGCTATGTGGGTACATGAAGCACTGCTGCAGTACTGCATCCAGCTCTGGAGCCCCCAGCACAGCAAAGGCATGGACCTGTTGGAACAGGTTCAGAGGAGGGCCACAGAAATGATCAGAGGGATGGAACACCTCTCCTGTGAGAAAGACTGAGAAAGTTGGGTTTCAGCCTGGAGAAAAGAAGGCTCCAGGGAGACTTTATTGCAGCCTTTCAGTACTTAATGGGTGCTTATAAGAAAGATAGGGACAGACTTTTTAGCAGGGCCTGTTGTGATAGGACAAGGGGTAATGGTTTTAAACTAAAAGAGGGTAGATTTAGACTGGATATAAGGAAGAAATTTTTGATAATGTGGGTGGTGAAACACTGGCACAGGTTGCCCAGAGAGGTGGTAGAGGCCCCATCCCTGGAAACATTCAAGGTGTAGCTGGACAGGGCTCTGAGCAACCTGATCTAGTTGAAGATATCCCTGCTCATTGCAGGGGCCTTTTTAAGATGACCTTTAAAGGTCCCTTCCAACCCAAACCATTATATGATTCTATGATAAATAACATGGCTAAGTACCACCAGAGTACCCAACATGATGATACAGAATAAATAATGATAAAATAATGCAGCTTCTCTTTTATCAGTGTAATTAAATGATAGCACACAAGCAATCTTGTTCTAAGGAGGACTTTTTTCCATTTCAAATTTTTTGTAAACCCAAGCACATTTTCTGCCACACATCATCTTGCTTTTCAGCATACTGTCTTCCTTTTTCATGGTATAACACTATTTCTGATCCTATGTTACTTACAACTGAACTCTCAGCACAACTGTCAGCAATCCAAACAAAAGGCCAGCAAGTAATCCCAAGTCCAGTCCCAGAATGATGGATGCTACACATGTAAAAACCCAGATCATCTGGAGAGGAAATAACAAATGTAGGGTCTCTTAATTATAACATACAACTCCTGGTCACACTGAAGAATCACTAGACCAGACAATATGAGCAGCAGAAGAATTTAACTTTGGAGATAGTCATAGCCCATTGGCAATTAGCTGACTTCCATACAAAAGTCTTCCTCTTCCTCCAAAATGCTTCTATCCATCACTATCTTATTAGGCATAGTTAGCTTCTTAGGAAATAAGGGTTTTTAACGTAACATTTTCCAAGGGTCTAGTTACTTTGGTGAAGTTAAAGGGGATGCAGTTAACCATTGTATTTTCTTCTTTCTGATGGTGACAGTCTTTGCTAATCTTTCTTTAGAAATTCGAAAGAATTTATTTTCCCAAGATGTAAAATACTGTAAGATGCCCCACCTACAGACATATAGAGAGGGAAGGGGGCTCCTCAGTAATATCTAAGAATCAGAACTGTTCCAAAGAGAGGTATTTCACATTAACAGGTTGTTGGCACTCTCTAAATTCTCTACTGAATATTCAGGCAGAACAGCTGAAGTGGGCTCCTCAGTTCCTCTCTACGTCACAGCCCACGCAGAACACCCAGTGGACCAAATCACAGAAAAAGCTGAGTGCTTGCACTTCTCACTGAAGTTAGTGGGATCTCTTACCTATAAAGAAGCCTAGTAAATGATTGACTGAAAAATTTCAGATCTACCTACAGCGGGTACTGCCCAATGACACACACTGTAAAATGTATGCATAGTAAGAACTGCATGGAGAAAATACTTTCCATGCAATCTTTTCCTGCCCTGACAGCCACACTGAAGGTCTGTTCCACAGAAAACACCGTGGAAGGTGTGAGCAGGTACCCTGAGATATGGTTATAGTGGTTTGTAAGAAAAGCCTGCTCGTACTTCCCTTAGCATGCCAAATGAATCCACATTCAGCTTGGATGAGTCTTGCTACAACAAGAAAACGTATTTTCTGAGGACTACCTGAGATTATCCAGGCAAATGGGATGCTAATGTGGTAATAACATAAATATATGTATATGAAACAAGAAAAGCTCAGCTTTTCTGACCCATTTAAACTATGCAAAAGATATAAACAGAATGGTAAGGGTGGCAACAGGCCATCTTTATTCTGATTTTTAAGCCATCTCAACACAAGACTGGGATAAACTATGGTAATTGCTATGAAGGAGTCATCACTGCACAGGAATACCCTGATTGGCACCCTTACTGTAGGGTACGGGGAATAACGAAGATAAGCAGAACACTACATAAAACTCTAAAATGAGGAATTTTTAACTGACCTCATGGCACTTGCATTTTGAAGACACACATAAAAGTTTTCTGATGTTAACTCTACAAAATTCTGTTTATGTGGTAGTTAAAACAAACTTGGATGGCATTAAAAGGCAAAAAGAAAACCAGACAAAAACATTCAGGAGAAAATAAAAAATTAGATTACTTACAGCATCCACTTTATTCTGTCTCCACAGACGGGGAACATCAAACACTTGCATGAACATCCCTTTCAAGTTAGCTATGACTACAGCTGCCAACACAGACTGTGAAGAAAAATGATGAAATAGTGTTACAGCACAGATGCATATTAAGACAGTGTTCAACATTATACACTGTAAACCAGAGCCGCGTCTGGCATCAGTCACCATAGTTTAAACAGGGCTATTAATCCTGCCCATCAAAGTTCAGCATTTGGATTTGATTGGTGCTGGTGGCTGCTCTACAGAGTACAAGTACAGTACCTTCTGTAAGGGCTCTAGCAATTTCCCCAGGGCAACAATGGAAATCAAAACAATCCCAGCTGAGATTATACCCGCAACCTGTGAAGAACAGAGTGTTTATAGGAAACGAACTTATTAAGACTTTATCTTACGTTTCTAGGATTACAAAGAAAAATGTACAAGTAGTTGCACATTACATTTCTTTAGGAACAAGGAGACCTGCCAAAATGCCATTGTGTTTAGGCGTACATGGGCAATCATTATACACTTCAGCTAACACAGAGGGAATTCAATTAAGCAGGTAGTGTAAACAACTGCACGCAAGGTAGTAGCTCTTGGAGGGGTTATGGTGCATAGACAGATGAAAGGAGCAGAGTCTGTCAGCCAGAAAAGGGGTTGCTGGATAACCTGCGGTTCTCCACTGTTAAAATGTGCAAAGCTGTAGTACTGTAAAACAGAGCAGCATATGCAACATGAGAAAGATGGCACATAGGCAGATGATGAATGACATGTGGCAGGGGTTGCTCAGGCCAGCACATGGGAGCTTAAATACCTCACAAGCAGCTGCGAGAGGAGCTCCTCCCTCATCCTGAATTCCTACTGTGACAAACTCAGTCCCTTAATTGGGAATGAAATTCTGGGGAATTAGGCTTGAAGGATTTCTGACCCCTAATGTAACTCATGCTATGTAAAACATGATTGCCCTCTTCTGGTAGAGCCACAAAAACGATTCACTATCAGAGCACAAGCTGCTAGCTAAGATACCTGTGGCTTTCCACATGCCAGGAACACAATCATTTTAGGACTATTTTCATCCCATTGTGAAAACTGTACCCTATACAAGATTAAATTTACCCATGCACAGTACTAGTAAGAAGAGGTCGTTTTACCTGAGTCTTTCCACCAGTACTTTCTTGGACTGCAGTCCGTGAAAGAGCAGTAGTTGCAACAAAACAAGAAAAGGCACCTGAAAAAATGTTGCTGAACCCGAAGGCAATAAACTCCTGAAAGATAGTTGGATGACGTTGTAAATACAGATGCCTGAAGACAATTTTGCAATGGAGAATGTCAACAGCTTCTACAGTAGTTTATAAAGTAGGTGGTAGCACAATAATACTGAGAAGAGTATGGATTAGTAATAGCTGTTAAATGTTTACACAAACTCTTCTTGCGCCAGTGGAACTACCTGTGTTTGGAAACCAATACAATGAAGTTGGTATACTCTCCCTAACATGGACATACTCAGTATAAAGACGTTTAAAGCTTATTTCCATCAATGTTATCAAACCTAACATTTCTAACAATTACACTGGTATAATCGCATCAATAAATGATACTAGTATAAATTTAACTCCCAAGAATCATCAGCTAAAGTAATTTTAATCAGTGTAACAGTCTGAGTTCAGACACGCCACAGCAAAGCATTGTATTATTAGTAGAACTAATCAGGAACTTTGCAATAAAACAGTTTCACTGAAAACTTTATTTTGTTGAGCCAGAAGTTTTTCACTCCGAACATCCCAATGAACTCATGCTGAGTCCTAGGCAGCGCTCTCATAGATTTGCCCCAGGGTCACAGATGCTGGCACCTACTGATGCTGGTTGTTCTACCCAAGTGACAAGGACCCCTGTGAGGTTTATGTACTGGGATCTGGGCCATTTCCCTGCTGGGAAATGAGGCATTTGGGAGCTGCCTGCAACCCCATATAATTGACAGAAACATTGTTTTCACCAAGCTGACACAGTCACAAGAGCTTTTTACTCACTGCAGATTTTTTAAAATATCATTTGAGATTTGATTTTGACTCTCTCCCTTCTTTTCTCCAAAATGAAATTTCCTGTAAGCTTTTCATTAAGCTCCAACTACAAGAGCAGGACTTTAAAGTTGTGTTCTTTAACAGAACAGACCTAGATGATTCATGCCTATTCCTGTGTAACAGCTGTGCTCTGCAAGAAAATGTTGGAAGTATAGTTCCTAGTGTTCTTAGGTCTTAATAGTCTATGAATCTATGAAGACAAAATAAACACCAGCAGATAATAGTATTGATTGTCCTTCAAAATTATTTTACTACCTGCTTTTATGATGTTATTTTAACTTCTCCAGTTCAAGTAAACTATATGCCCATCATTCATGGCTGCATGTATAAAATTCATAGCATAGTATTGAAAGGAAGGCACTTTGCTTTTATAGACAGTAATTCTACTACTACAATATTTAATTAGTATCTTTGAAGCACGACAGTGCTGGCAGAACAGCATATTCAACAAAAGAACAGCATAAACAGCACTTCCAGAAGAAATATGTATTATTCATTCACATTTATTAAACTGAAAGTCAATGCATTTTAGGCAACTTTAAATCAAATTGTTACCAGATATGAACTTTGTGTATTGTAAAATGACTGGCATGTTCAGAAGTATAATTTTGTTACATGCTGCAAAACAGTGTTTCCAAAACCAAGCTTTATGTAAACCATTAGCACTAAAATAAAGGACTCATTAAACAAAGCACTCAGCTTACCCATTTATTGCAGTGAGTATATTTTCTCATATGTTCAAAGGATAAAATCCAAAATTAGCATAGATGCAGGACAAGGAAGCTTTTTGAAATTGTTCTCCCACACCCATGGGCAAGCCACATAAACCCTGGTGAAGACACTGAACAACTGCAGGAATCCTCGAAGAGCCTGTCAATGCATAGCTCGTGTAACATTCTAGCTACGTGCCTTCAGAAATCAATGGTTAAAACAATTCAGCCATTTGGTGCAGACAGTCACCAAGTATGTTCATATGCTGGCAGGCATTTACTCTTGTCAAGCTGCAGGCCTTAGCCATACAGTTACAAGTATATTTATATCGATGGAAGTGATATCATGCTGAGAAGTACAATAATTTATTCTGTAGAAATGAAATAGTTCCTTAACTGATACAGTTCAACTGATACAAATCCTGCATGTAGACTAAGCCTAAATAAAGCTGTCTGGAGCAACTTCTTAGCTTGACATTGTCTTCCCCTGCCCCAGCAACACACCTCAAAATGTGGCCGTACAAGTGGAAATGGAAAACAGGTTGCTAAAGCTGGCCATGTCAACTTGACATCACCGGAAATTTCCCCTATGCAGTGCTTAGCTTTAATTACCTTTTCAGAGCTACTGCAGTCAGCAACTTAGTATGAAAAGCCCATACTGAAGATAAAGCACATCTGGCTCATCTCTACGTGGTAAGTTGTTGGGTAATATATGGCCATTTCAGCTATGGTTTTTTTCAATAGTTTAAAGAATTTCTCCTGTCAGACTTCAGCTTTAGCCTGAAAAATGTGTGTGAATGATGTTTATTTCATTTGGCTACATAAGTCAACATGAAAGGGGACTTACATTCTCTATGTTTATAAACTATTTTAGTTATACATACCTGGTTTCCATCAATAGCATAGTCATACTTAGTTGCATATACTTTCCCCACAGACACGGCAATAGCATAAGCAACAATAGCAATGGAAAAGGAGGCTGCTATCATCTGGGAAAACAGGCTGACATCTGGAGGTTCGGGAGGCAAAAATCTAGCATTCAGAAAATATATTAGTGTTATCGACTTTGATCAAATTCTGTTCTTACTAGAATTGTCAAGGAGTTTGAGGCGGAGGCATACAGGTTGCTTATAATATGAAGTGTAATGTTTCAAGTTAATAAAAAGGTGGAAACAGCCCATTGACATACAGAACATGCTTATCTAGCTCACCGCAGCCCAGATCCTGATGCTATTAGTCAGCAACAAAGCTCCCATTGTTCTCAGCATGACTGAGATTTGGCCTTATGATAGCAAAGTGAAAAAGTACATTTTTTGAAGCATTGAATAAAGGATGTATTCAATAGTATGATGAATTACATAAATATGTTAATGACACTTCATACTATTGTTAACATACTTCTCCAGAAGATCTCAAAAACATTTTATCCCCTACTGTGTTTCCACAAATTTTAATTAATCAAGCCCTGAATGCTAAATGGAATGTGAAGGTTACTACTGTGAAGTGCTCTGAATCTTTCAAGTGAAAGTCTTTACCAGTGTAATCCTCAACATCCTTGCTCCCATGACTATGGAAGTGACAAGATTGATTGGGATAATAGTAGCGGCATGAATAGGAACCACAGTGGGATAACTCAGGTCTACAGAAATTAAATCTATGCAGAATTTCATTATTAAAAACCCTTTAATTTTTAAATTTTTTTACATTTTCCATAGTCATATATTCACATCATGAGCATGAAGCAATTCATTCTTAGACGAATGTCATGAATCAGGCAGATGTTCCCAAGCCCATTTTACAGATGAAGGAAAGCTGGGCAACATATTTAGGTGGCATAATTGACAGAGCCAGAAGTAAAACTCAGGAAATCTCCAGCTCTGAGTTCTAAACTCAGGTTACAGCTCTCAGTATCTCTTTTATGTATTTTCTCTTACCACTATCTTTTTTAGCCAATTAAAATAATACCTATTTCCCAGAAAACAAAGGCACTCACCCTCTCGGAATGCTCTTAACAATGCCTGCATTGTATTTTTTTTCCAAGTCGGCAGCATATGAAATGCCAGTGGCTACTATTGTCTGCAATAAAATAAAACAACAGTTTTAATACTTAGAAAGAGTTCTTGCCTTCCTGTAGCTAGCCCCATCTATTCTGTCAGTTACCAGTTTTTGTTATGCTCCTTTGCTTACCACAATAACTTCTATTGGTATAGGTATAGGTATCTTGTGTTTGAATCGATCGTTTATTTCTTTAACTACCATGCAGACAAAAATGGTGAGGAGTCCAGCAATAAGATCTGCAATGTTGGTGGTACCAATTTTTTCAAATGTTTCAATAAGAGTCTGAAAAATAAAAATGACAACATACAACATGACCATGTCCACTTGAAGGATATGAAAATAATCAAGAGAAGATCCAGATGCATGGGGTTTTGGAAGAGGCCTTTAGTTACTTCTTCATACAGGCCTGGAGGAGCCTGAGGATAATGTAGTGTAAAGATGCTACAGAATCAGTAAATGGATTTAATGGTGAATTTAACTGAAAAAGCATAAATGCAGTAATTGTCCACACTGGGGGCTTCCGCTTCCCAATTTTTAGGAAATAAATACTAAGTAACAAGAGCTAAACCCCTACCTGTGTTTTACCTCTACCTGTTCTTGCAGCACGGAAGGGAAGATCTATAGCTTCTTCACTTTGTCCAAATAGCAAGGGAGATCCTCATTTTTCTATTTAAACAACAGCTAGTAGACCCATGGGCAAACTCCATTTCACTATGTGCCCAGTACGTAGCGGTCTGTGGATTACGTTTCCTATTTCCACTGCTGACATTCAGAGAATGAGTACGAACACATGGGTCCTGACAGGCTGTGGAGAATCCTACACTTGAGAAAAGCAGTGACTAAACCTCACCTTATGGTACATTAAGCCTCCGAGCAGAGTTCAGTCCCAGGCTGGAGGACTCCCACAACTGGGCTGCAATAGCCAGCTCCCTTCTCTACCCTTGCTATGTCCTTGCTTGGTCCTATTGTTTATTGCAGACAAGTGTACAGAGAAAACATGAAGGGCTGAATACAGAAAAGCAACAAATACTCCTCTGTCCTACTCCTAAGCATCAGGGCAATGCTTACTTGCTCCTTGTCTCCAAAAAAATTTAATTATTCCATGCATAGGGAAGCAGCTTTAACAGAACAATCTGGTAGAAAAGGGATTAGAAACAGACTTCTTGCATCCTGGTTAGCTCCCCAAACAGTGAGCTGACAGTTTAAAGGCAAGGGGAGGGTTGCAGCAGCAGTACCACTACTACCATTCTGAAGAGACTCTGGTTTTGAAACAAAACGTCAAGTGCTTAATCAGCTATGTTTTCTAAGCTAAAGAAGAAGCCTTCCTGAAACACTGAATCAGATGCCTTTCTTCGGGTGACTGAAGCTATTTCTTGCCCGTTGTACTGCCTACCATGGCTCCCATTCTTACTGACCACCTCTCGCACTGCCCCACTTCACAGTAACTTCCTAACTTTTGGTTGTGGACTCTACTAACGCTGGATGCTTAGTGTTGCAGTTTGTTAAACAACACTTCTGAAGCAAGTCCAAAACATGCTGAAGCTGACACAGCAAGTCACTGGTTGAGCAGACAAGAAATCACAATTTCTTTGCTCTACACATATCTGCAAACACATTGACTTGGCTCACACAGAGGCTTTGAGCTTTAACGTAAAAAGTCAGCATTCTATGCAGGCTTGCAGGAGCTGGAAGAACCATGTAATTCCTTTTCAAAAATACTTTCTACTAAGTGTAGCACCCTTCAATAAACATAAAAAATAGAGATAGAAAAACCCGCGGGATTAACAAATCCCTCACTCTGCCATGTCTCCTCTAAGGTCTATTAGATAGTACTTTGTCTTATCTAATTTTCCTTGTCTCATCTCATTTTCCTTGTTCTGAGGGAAAGAGTTTTCATTCATTCCGAAAACACCCATAATATAATACTTTTTTTTTTTTCAAATAGTCCATCAGATTTTTTTTTCTAAATTTTACCTTGCTGTTTGAAGCTATATTCATCCTGGTTTTGCTAATCTAGATGTCTGATGTATTTTTGCTACTCTGGTTGCCTGAACTGGCATGTAAAATCTGTAAATACATTTTTTTTTTCTCGAACAGCCTCTTTTAGAAATCTGTTATTCTAATGTGAAGTGCTATGGAAGATCTAAAATACTTTGAACCTGAATAGTTTCATGCTGAAGTCAAAACTCTCAATAATTTTTCTAGGGAAGGAGACTATTCCATAATATGAGACCTCTGGGAATTCAGTGTTTTTGTAATCCAGCCAAGACATTTCTCCATTTGATAATTTTCTCCAAGATCAACGAATGGAGTTGTCACAGCAACGTTTAGCGTCACCTTAACTAACCAGTAGGCACCTGACCAAGAGTGGGAATCCACATCCTTCAGATATTCACAAGTACGGCTATAGTGTGGAATGGAGAACAATGCCTTTTACCAGAATGACCTGCTGGCTTAAGAGCAGACCGGTCAGCTTTGGGAGATGACCTGACAGTGTTAAGAAATGATGAAACATTCCTCACAATAAGCCAGAAAGCAAGGGGTGGAACAGAAAGTACTTTCCAAAGCAACAACCTAGAGAAGAAAAACTGTTTTGCTGGATAGTTACATTTAAACTTTATGTGAGAAACTGCTCTGCCTGAAAAATTCTTCACTACGGCAATTAGTCTTCCGTGGTCTGGGGAACCAGGAAAGCAGCTACTTACAGCCCCACAGCTAGAAATGAAAAGCTGCAGATCTCCATGTGCGTGAAAACTAAATGAATACCCTATACTTACCACCATATATGTGAACTACTCCTGTATGAAATGCAAGCAGAAGATAAACAATTACATAAAAATTCTGGCATAAAACCAAAACAGATTAGAAGGGCATACTTACATATATTATAGAAAGGACACCATTATAGTTTTTAGTTGAAACATTTAGGACTATTTTCAACTGTGACACAAGCACTTGAAAAGCAGCTGCAGTTGTGAATCCCCCAACTAGTGGATCTGCAAGGTACCTCACAATGAAACCAATCTGAAGGACTCCAAACACCACCTGGAAAAATCATGAAGAACAACAGCTTGCTAAACAACAAAAAGGTACACTTTTATTTGATGATTTCTTATGCTTTGTTCTTTCCTCTTTGTTGATACAGAGTCTTAGGACCATCTTCCCCCGTGGCAGCCTAGTGTAGCTTAGTATCATGCCATCCAAGGAAATAAAGAAGACCCGAAGAAATGTGTGACAGGATGCTCCAGGATATGCACCATTAGCACTTAGTTTCATGCAGGTCTCTGGGTCTGCAATCACAGGGCTATTACTCTGTTGTCTGCGCTCCCAGTCATGCTGCCACAGACTCTGCCCAGGATAAGAAGAATAATCCTTGAAAAGCTCTTCAGAATTTAGATTACTTTCCTTCATTCTTGTGTTTTACTACAGGAAAATGTCTTACTGCCCTAGTAGGTACTTCCATGCTGTATGTTTTCCCATTAAAATTAAAGCAATATCAACCTTGTGTCTTCAAGCCAACTATTTTACCTGTAAAATTCCAACCAGAAATGTGAGGGTACTAGCAATCAGCACTCTCTGTGCATCTCTGGACTCAGTGTCTATCAGTGCCCCAGTACTATTAGTCCCTGTAGCATTACTGCCATCTATGAGAAAATTATCATCAGGGGCCATGCTCAATACAACAGATCCCACCATCAAACTGACTACAGGGAATGGACCTGTAATGACAAACAGAACACACTCTAGTTTAATATACATAGAAAAGAAGCATTTATCAGACTAGACAAGCAAACTCTAAATCAGAAAATCCATTTAATATTTTAACTGAGGTGCATCAGTAGTATTAGGGGGGCAGGAGCCACTGGCACTGCGAACATGACACAAAGATACAATTCCTTCCTTAAATAATTTACATTGTACATATACATGCAGGTTCATGCTTTGATTAAACCAATTTAGGGCTCTACCAAGACCAAACAGGGCAACATGTTCCAACCATCTCCTTTCTATCAGCACCACAACCAGACAAAACAGACAACCGATCCCGATGAAAACAACTTATGGGGTTTTTTTTTTTTGGTCACTGTCAGTTTTCAGCTGATCCAGACTGCCATACAGCTGCATAGTCAGGAATCCCACCACCACGGTGGTGGCAGGAACATGCACGAAGGGGTACGACCACATCTTTTGGCAGTAGTGTGCTATTACATTAGCTAAAGATGACTGAAACTATACTTTGGGCAAGATACAGAGAGAATAAGTGATCATTGTGTCAGCAACACACAATCTAAAAGTAATCACATTTGTTGCGGTTATTTACTAAAATTACACAGAAAAGGGAAATGTCACAAAACGTCTTAAAGAAGAAGCCAATTTTACAGACACCTTAGAGGACACTTCACGAATAAGAGTAATGGAGAAAACGTAAAAAGGAGCATTTGATAATCTAGAACGTAGGAATGTCAACATAAGTAGAGACGACAACTCAGACCTGGATAGCAAATGTGAGCTGATAGGTGGTAGGGTAGGAAGAGGCTAACAAAGTGGAGAGAATATACAGAAGTGTATGATGCAGCAGAGAAGAAAGCTGATGAAAAAGCGTAACATCATGCCAAAGCTTTGGGAGGGGAAAACAATCTATTCTTAGTAGATACGAAGAAGGAAGGACTAATTTGTTAGAATGAAGAAAAAGAAACTTCAGTGATAAAGCCATAACATGAATTTCAAATGTGAGAACTGACAGGAAATAAACCCCATAATCTAAAGAAACTATTCAGAAAGAATCGATAAGGTTTACCCATAGCCTTGATGTGAGGACCTAGAGCGAGGCTGGAGTGGACACACAGATTCTGGGTCTCCGCAACAGGCAAGAAGATGATATTGTCCACAGTGATCAAAAAAGGATGCAGCAAGGAAGGCTTGTAGAGAAGACTAAGAGCTCTGTTTTAGCCATCTTGAGCTTTAGCTGATAGACAAAATGTCTGTTCATACTGCCTACTGAGGCCTTGATCTTGTAAATTCTTGCACAGAGTGTAGCCAAAGACAAGATCTAAACTTCAGCATAAATGCAAGCAAAAAACATACATGGGCGTGACTGAAGTTAGCTATTACGCACAATTGCCTGTACAGAGAAGAAATAAGCCTTAAGTCCCCCAAAACCACTAATATTAATATTCAGCACAACCGGTTTGGTTCAGAAAGTAGTTATCTTGTATGAAATGTTCACAGTAAGGATTAATATTTTGTAATAGATCATTCACTGTAACGATTAATATTTTGTAATAGATCATTCACTGTAACTTGAACACACGCAGTTACCAACTGAGAGATGCCTTGATGTTCCCAGGAAAAAGTATGTCAGGATGGGAAAAAAGGCAGAATAGAGACCATATCCAACAGGAACTGCAACCAGCAAAGCATATGCCAAACCTGAAACAACAGATCATCAAAATGTCAGATTTAAAATCTCTCAACAAACCACTATGTTGTTTAGAATAGACTTTCAGAAAGATTTACTCCTTTTGTCCAGATACAATTTAGAATGTGTTTTGTCTGTAAATCAGTTGCAGGCACATATGTGAGTATCAATGACTGTAAATAACTGCATATCCCACACTGGCCGCTGGATGAGTAAGTACTGATAGATGTTCCTTTATTTGTATAGGTAGCAAAAAACATACGCTCAGATGTGAAGTTAAAGTGGGGAAACACTGTCGCAAGAGTGAATGGTCTGCCCCTTGAGAGAAAAGAGGGATATGTGAAGTGTTGTAGTTATAGACAGAAATTTCAAGCACAGACTCTGAATTACTATACTACAAATACACTTCAGGATGTTCAGCCCTTATGAAAATCAGGCCATGGTTTTTTTTTCAGTATCAGTTTACCAACTTAAATCACACAAATTTGAGAGTTTTGATCCTTATCATTGTCTTCCTTTGTATACCTGTTTAAGCCATCAAATCCAAGGAACAATGGAAAACAGAAAACAAGAAAAAAAGTTGCCTTCTGTATCATATCCCGGTTAGGTCCTACTGCTGGGTAGTATTCTCCTTCAAAGATACTGCAAAAACCTATCAGAGCTCAAAACAATTGAAGTCCTGGTCACACTACTGTGACTGGTGGGAGGACTGCAAACAACACACACGGTTGCTGGGATTTAGGGACTGCCGGGTCTTAAAGACCCCAGAAGCCTCTTTTTTAGCAAACATTTTGGCCAATTGTCTTTGTATCAGCTGATTCAGAATTTCAGAGTTATTACAGCTTTTAAAAATTACAGCTGGATTTAGATTTGCACTGATTTGTTTATTTGTTTGTTTGTTTGTTTAATACATAGGTGGGAGCCCAAACTGTATTTCAGAAATCAGTTTCACAAGTGGAATCTAACTGTGATAAAATCAGGTCCCACTGTAAAAAAATAAATGAGGGTGTTACAGTAAGAGCATAACAACTGCTATAAGTGATATGAAAAGCCCATCTAGCTCAGTTCATTTTAAATCGGCAGAGGAGTCCTCTAACTGTGGCACTACCTTCGGCAGAGATCTTCCAGCTCTGACAGACTCTGCGGGGCTGTGGACAAATCACTTTGTTATTCCTCCCGTCACCCTCTGCCTGGGGCAGAAGTTTGTAATGCTTTTTTTGTGCCAGTCTGTGCCTCCTTAGCACACTCCAAGGGAACAGACGGTAGGGAATACTTGTTGCTATTAGGAATGCATAAACTGCTTTCTTTGTCCTCAACGTGAACCTTTGCTCCCTTGTGCAAACGCTTCATTTCGATTGAGGGAAAACGTGGGGTTAACACAGCCACCTTAACCTCCCCCAGTCCTGAAAATTTGTGAGAATAGTGTAAGAACACTACTGAGATGAAAGAAATGAATGCGCCGGATCGTGTCAGGGTTGTAGCTAGTCTGGTCTTTGAAAGCGGACCTTATCAGCTGCCTCAGGCAGAATGGTTCTGCCCCTTAAGTCTTCCTTAACTAGCTTATTTTAATTAATTTCTGCCACTTTTCTATTTGTTCATCTACTGAATGCTTTCCTAACAAATGGAACAAAGAAATAAGGAAAACTTAATACTGCAAGCCACGTACTGTAAGTATCCGTCAAGTTTTATCATTTTTTTTTAATGTGAATACATCACCACCTCCTTGGAGGCAGTTTTCTGCAGACACCTGAACAATCCTATGGGTCAAATTTTAAAGGAGAGTAGACATCAAGTTTGCATTATTTTGAGACAATAACGAGATTTTTGTAGGCAGCGGCAGGAGAGCTATAGGCTCAGACAATCAAGAAAGAGAAGTAAGACCACATGACTTATCTGATCTATCGCAACGTAATTAAAATTTTAAATATCAAAATGAATACTCTTTGAGTAAAAGGCTTGGGGAAAAAAGTTAAAATACATCTTGACAGCACATCAAAGGAAATTTAAATCTTCTAGCCAAGCGGAGAGAAAAAAAAGAATAAATTAAACTCATCGATTATTTATTGAAAAATAATACGTAATATCTAGCATTAAACCACAAGCCTCACATTTGTAATTCCATCTGCACAACACCCCTGCGTTCAGCTGGCTCCCTGACAGAACCGTCCTCGGGGCCGACGGGCCTGCCTTTACCTTGCAAGGTGGCGACGAGGCCGGTGCTGACCCCCGAGATGATGTCGCTCATCAGCCACTCCTTCACCCGGTAGTTGGGCAGCCACTCTAGGATGGGCAGAAAGGACTTGGCGATCTGAAAGGCTCTTTTTCTTGAACATCTGCGAGAAAAAAAAAAAGAAAGCAATGAACGCAGCCCACGGGGCTGCAACCGCAAAGCCCCCAAGAGCCCCAAGCTGACCGAACGCCGGGGCGACGGACGCTTCAGGAGGCAGAGACTGGCACGGTCGCGTCTCCCAACGGGGACGGGGCGTGTTTCGGTGGCGCNGGCTGCAACCGCAAAGCCCCCAAGAGCCCCAAGCTGACCGAACGCCGGGGCGACGGACGCTTCAGGAGGCAGAGACTGGCACGGTCGCGTCTCCCAACGGGGACGGGGCGTGTTTCGGTGGCGCGGGCGCCGTCTCCTGAAGGACCCTGCGGGCAGCTGCGTCCCCGCGCGCTTGGATACGATGGGAAGCAAAGGTCGAGCTGTCGACAGACCGGCGTTGTTTGGGCCACTTTTATCGCTCCGCGGGTGGAGTGGATCGCGCCCGGACAGCGCGTCCGCCGGCACCCGCCGCATCCCCTCACCGCTCCCCGCGGGCCCGCCGCGCCTGGCTCCCAGCGCCTGACGGAGCTCCCCCCCCTCGCCCCCGGGCGCCGCCACCCACCTGCAGGCCCCCTGCGCCCGCTCGCGGAGCGTGGGCGGCAGCGGCGGTCGCCGCTCGTTCTCCTCCTGGAAGCCCGCCTCGCTGTAGATGGGCCGCGCCACCACGTAGTGGCTGAGCTCCGCCAGCGGCTCCTCCGCCCGCTCGCCCGCTGCCATG
>VZSC01004491.1:1772-14448 GCA_013398225.1 Steatornis caripensis
AGGTTGTGGAGTCTCCTTCTCTGGAGATATTCAAAACCCGCCTGGATGCATTCCTGTGCAACCTGCTCTAGGCTAACCTGCTTTAGCAGGGGGGTTGGACTAGATGATCTCTAGAGGTCCCTTCCAACCCCTACCATTCTATGATTCTATGATTCTATGATTCTATGATTACTCTAACTAGAGCCTCTGGCAGGGAGCACCTGCAAAGACTCAAATTCAGCCTCTAGGGTTGTAGAGATAGAGTACAAAAGATGTGAGGCCCACTACATTCTAACTAAAGAAAAGATACTAGTAGGACATGAAGAGGTTCAAGCTGCTTCAGAAGTAGTTGGTACAGAACCACAGCTCTTCTTGGCACCACAAATGTCTGTGCTGTAGTAGATGTTCAAAAGAAGGGTCCACTCTACAACTGACACTACATGGAAAAAGTTGGTAGCGTTGATCATACAATGGGCTCCAATGGGGAACCCCAGCTACCCAGGAATCTTGGTAGAGATAATGAACTGGCCAGAAGATAGAGATTTCAGAGCATTGTACTAGGAGGTGACCCACATTGGAAAGATCCCAGTGCATAGTATGTTACCAGGAAGTGAGAAGCAAAATGCTCTGTTTACCAAGGAGTTCCATTGCATTGTGGGAATCCACTGGAAGTGGAAAGATGCTCTATGAAGTCCCACATAAGTACAGAAAACAAAGGAAAAGACAAATCAAGTCAGTTTGCAGAAGGGAAAGCTATCCAGTTGCTTTTAGATATCGCTGGATGAGAAATATGGCCAGAGCTCACCTTCTGCACACATCCGTGGATCCAACAGGCAGCACGGAAGTAAACATGTCTGGGCCTCTATGTTGTAGCAGGACATTGCTGCCTAAGAAGAGAACCTTCTTGTAAAGGTTTGTCACATGGATAATTATGTGCCTGAGAACCACATCACCACTGAACATCAGAACAAGCAACAGGTAGACCAGGATGCTAGAATTGAACCGGCTCATGTGGACCTGGACTGTGAATGTAAGGATGTCACAGACCCACCCAAAAAATAGACATGGCAGGCTCTCAAAATCAGATTTATTCTAACCAAAGTTACTTAGCATTCTGTCAAACAATAGTAAACCACAAGGTCAGATTCAGGTGAGAATAACACTACACAAGCAACTTCAGAATTCCTAAGTCTTCATGAACAATTCTTTAGAATGATGACCCAAAGCATGCAGTCACTAACCTATAAGATGAGGGCTCTCAATCCCAGGGCAGTTTCCTTGGGCAGCGCCCTGATCAAAGTGGAGTGACCTTGACTGCGGATTCATTGCTCCGAGGAGGACCAGTTCCACTCACCCTCTGGTGCGGCTCCCTTTATACCCAAGTCAAGTCTGACCTGGAGTCAGTCCTGATGGACTGGGAGCCCCATCCTACAAGGACTGTGTGCCTGGCAACATCCACCGTAAGTGCATGAAAAAGAAAGGTAAGAATGGGAAAAAAACAAGTAAACAGGTTTCAACAATGGAAAGACCTTTTCTGTGTCAGGTCTTTGGAAAGGTGTGATCTTTGTCAGGACAGGTGCATCTGCCACACAATTCTCCCCATGATTACAGCTATGAGTCGACTGGTTTCCTTGGAGTGGTAGTAAAGTCACCTCTTGCCTCCAAATTTTAAAGAGAGCACAGTCTCGGTGAGCTTTAGTGCTCCTTGTGCATCATCATTCCTCAATTATCCTAATACATGAACAGATTTTAGGGGGATATGCTCTACCGTTAACACAGATTTCACTACCACACATCTAATACAGCAACAATTACTTCAGAGCATTTTGACACTTTCTTCATTTTGTTGCTCTGATCCTGAGGGAACACTGACATGTGTGCAGCACTCATCTATTGACAGCTTTAAGACTCCACATACACCTTTCTCCATTAGCAAAATCAAATCAAATACAGCATCAATTTTCCACTGAGTGCCATATTCAGCAGTTCCGCACAGAACTTTAGAGCATAGTATAGTGTCATTCCAGTCCCCACTCCATGATGTCATCAGTGGGTAGAAAAAATAGTTTATCATTTGGGCAAATCCTACTATCATTTTTCCCAGCACATTGTTGTTCAAGTCCTAGTTGTCACCATTGCCAATAGGAGCACCAAGGGAGTTCAATTTTTCAATGCCCTGTAAGAAAACACAGAGCTGTCCTGTATTGGGGATGGAAAAATACTTGATCTGTGATGGTCGGGGGTGCTCATGTAGCAAGCGTGTGAGAAACTTCAGGGGAAGACTTTGTACAGCCGAAGCGAAACAAAGACAAGGAGAGAAAGCTGGCCACAAGCTACAGTTTTGCACCTGGAGTCGGAGTTAACAACCACAGACATCCTTGAAGACGGGGAAGGGAGCCAAGGGACGTGCAAAGGAAGAGTAGGAGTGAGGAAGGCCCTATCACCAGAGGATGCCGACGCATGTGCAAAGACTGATAGAGTTATGTAAAGAAAGACCGCCTTATGGTCAGCCTCCTGGCATGTACTGGCCCTACGTGGCAGGATGCTACGTAGCATAAAAGCAGCCTAAACAAAGGAGAGCGCGCAACAGCAATCACGACCAATGTTGCCACCGCGGGGACGCCCGCCGAAAGCTTGGTGCCTTACTGTCTCTCCCTACCTGGATGCCTCACTCTGTGTGTTGGTACCTCCTGGTCCTGAGGACAGTAGCATGTGTGTGAGTATATTGCTATGAGCTGCTTATGCATGTGTGTGAGTATATTGCCATGAGTTGCTTATGCTAACAATAAAGCTGTATTTTGGTGTTAGCCTGTATTGAGTCCAATGTGTTCCTCTACACCATATCCTGCATGAACCCAACTAGAACATGGCCCTGGGTTTGAAACTGAGCTTCAGACGTCAGGGATTATCCACTGAGAACTAATACAGTGGGGTTTTCTACTCCTGCCCAGGGTTTTGCCAGGGTCATGAGTACAATGCCAGTGGAGGGTAGCTTCACCATTACAGGTTGGACCACATATGTCCATAGTGGGAACTGGTCCCTTTTATCATCTAGTATAGTGTCAATGGCTGCTAATTGTCATGTAGGACAAAATGCTCGAATTTTGGGGTTTCCATAACTTCCCCAGCAGTTGTTAACAATGAAAACTGCCTATCGTAACCGTATGTCCCAGCTGTGGTGCGAGACATCAACATGTCTTTTAATCAGACCATTGATTCATTCAACTACACCATTCGCCTGAGGATAATATCGTGTATGCAACATCCATTTGACGCCTTCCTCTCAAGCCCAGTCTTGCAACACTGTAGCTGTAAAACACGCCCCATTATCACTTTGAATGCAGTGAGGAGTGGGTAAAATACTAAATCGCTTTCTCAACGCTTGAACCCTCTGATCTCCGGTAGCAGTGTTAGCAGCTGTAACCATAGTCAGTCCTGACACCATGTCCACTCCTACCAAAATACATCTCTTTCCATGGGATGGCTTTAAAGGACCAATATAATCAATTTCCCAAGTGCTCCAAAGAGCCTTGTCTTGTTTGATATGCTGGGCTGGGGCTTGATTTGGGTGGTTGGCCTTAAGCCTTATCCAACATTGCGACAAGGCTTAAGAACTGCTTAACATATTTTCATACACACTGGTGATCCCCGAGACTGGCATTCATAATAGAGGTCTATTCTCCCTGGGTGGCATCTCTTAATGTGCAGCCACTCAGCCAACCATTCCCAATCTTCCTCTTTGCTATGTACTACCTTAATTTGGGCTAGATGATTTACCTGTTGACTCCATTTTATGCCTGGGGTTCCATTTCTTGCATGGCCGTTTACGCATCCCACCTTTAGGGGTCATGATCTGCCTATTTCTAAAAATTGATGACAGTCTTGGGTTCTCCAGAATTTTGTACAGCCTGTTTCCCACTGATTGGATTCCCATTGATGTATTCATTCTGTGGCATCCTTATAAGTTGCATAGGAATCAGTGTAAATTATGGTGGTGCCATTCTCTGCTGCCAGTAGAATGGAGCAAGATACTCCCACCTGTGTGCTACCTTCCCCCTCCTCCGTAACTGTTTTCCCAATTTCCAATGCTGTCACTTTATATTGCCACCTCAATCCCACTGGACAGGCAGATGCATCTGTGAACCAACACTCCATGTGTATCTGAGCCTGTGGTCAATGTGGGCCCCCCTTTAATTATTGGGGGAGGTCTATAAGGATGGCCTGAAAAAAACTGATCTGGATTCACAGGTTGTTGGAACTTAGAGTCTTTAACTGGGCCTTCTTTCAATTGCAATAACTGACTAACTCCTTCTAGGTAGATGTACCACTTCTGTACTGTGGCCTTTTTCGTTATCCCCTTGGGAGGTGAAGATCCGTTGAGGACTGATCAATATAGCAGAGGGAAAAGGCCTTCCACTATAACATCTTGCAAAATATGTAATCTCTCCACTTCCTTGACTGCCCTGGTAAGTGAGAGGAGTCTGTTCTCCCATTTTGAGTATCATTGTTCAGTTTCGTTGAATGAGGTAGATAAGAATAATAAAGATCTATCTTGTCCCCTCGGTCCCTTTTGGAATACACTGCAATAGGAAGCATGTTCTGCAAACCCCCACTCTACCCTCTACTGGTCTTGTGGGTGTAGTGGGTCTAGTCTTTGATAGGTCTTAAGTTCATCTTTTAGGATGTTAAGGGCCTCTTTATGTTGTGGAGGTTTTCTATTCAGTTTTCTATAATCAATTGTTTAATGCTCATCGTGCTTGCAACCTGACAAGACTGAGGAGTTATATGGAGAATGAGTGCGGCTTACTAACTGTCTATTTTCAAGGTGGTTAACGACTTCCATAATGCCCTGTTTTGCTGCACTTGACAAGGGATATTAGGAAACACAGGTTATTCTGCATGGTGGCAGTGAAAGAGCGAGCTGCAGGGTTCTAATGTGAGCAACTTCCACTCCACAGCTTCTGAAACTCCACATGGTGCCATTGGACAGATGCCACCACTTACCCACTGAAATATCAATCCCTAGAATGTTCCACTTATAAGGGCTCAGGGCAACCTCTGCTGCCATCATCTGCTTTTCCCCAAGCAGCCAAAACTGGGTTCAGGCTAATGGACGCCTCTCTGCTGCACCCATTACCCCTATTATGTTGATGGCTTTTCTCCATGGTTTGATTCTGAGCTACTCTGCCTGCTGCTTGTTTAAAACACTGATTTGGGCTCCTGTGTCAATTGAGAACTCTGAACTTATTCACTTTGGACACACAAGGATATGTATATAAGTTTCCTTGTCAGCGGACCATTGGCAGGAATTCACCATGCGGAGTGGGTGACCCGAACCCCAAACCGCAACTTCTAGTTTAATCCTTTTGACTCCTATTACAGGGGCACAAAGGGTTAACCGTGCTGTCATGCAGAAGGTCAGTTGCCCTTGTTTCTCCCTGGCCGTTAGTTTTCCTCTCTAGCAATTCCACCAGTTTCTGGATATGGTCGGTGTGCAGCCTGTGCAGCACTGCCTGGAGTACTCCCAACACTAATGCCTTTCACCAAAGGTTGTTCCTTTCCAGATCGTAAGTTCCATGTGGTTTACCTCAGTAGGGTTCAGATTCTGGGGACAGGGCTGGTCAGGGTGAGGTTTGTGACTGGCCTGTTGGACCCTCCTGTTCCCTTCAGCACCACCGCCTGGCTCAGCCCATGCCATTTCACGCTCGTGAGTGACTGTGCTGTGTAATGTCTCCATCCAAGCTATTGCATGCATTGGCAGATTCTGAGGGTTTTGCCAGTTGCATTCTATGGCCCTCTAAATCCTTTCTCCAACACACGAGATGGATTTTTAAAGCATCCAGTAGACCTCTAATGAGCTTTCTGAGGTGGCTGGGATCCATCAGTGGAACAATCAGTACCTTGTGCAGCCCCCTCTCATACATTGTCTGGAAGCAAGCAGACTTTTGCATTCCTTCTGCTAACTCTGACAGTCCTTTTACCCTGGTAGTAACGGGATCACCTTGTCCAGACCCCCTGCCCAATAACGCACTTGGGACAAGATCGACTGGTCACCTGTCAGACCATCACTCAGAAGCACTCTGGGGCTCCAGAACCCCCTCATCATCATTTAACAATATCTGATCACCCCCGGCCAAAGAGTCTTTCCAAAAATATTTGAGTTTTTTTCACCCAGCTTGCATGAAAACCTGGCTTGGAGCTCACTGAGCTTAGATCCTGACCAGGGGTGGTATGTGTAGGAGAGACCAACAGATGGAAAAGGTGTCTCAAAGTTCGTCTGCTTCTGCTTACCTGACATACGTGACAGACAAAGGCCTGCCTGCTGCTGGCATATGTGCCAAAGGGTGAGCACCCTTTTGCAATCAGAACAGCCAGAAACAAGGCAGCTTGAAGGGAAACTTGAGTAAGCTTGTTGTGATGCCAAACCAAGCACTGCCCCAAGCACAAAGGCTGAAAAGGCCGGTATCATGACCGAGTAACAACCATGTCAAAGGAAGTGAAGGTGACCACTGCACTGATAGGTTGAACTGCTAGTCGACAGAGGATATAACCTGGTACCGTGTTCTACAAGAATTGGGACCGTCACCACCTTCACGACTTGAGAATCATGGATCCACGGGACGCTGCTGACTCCAGAGGACAGACAGGACGCCGCAGACCTGTGGTGTGACTATATTCTTGCTGTGCTCTGTAATACTGCTTCTTTTCTCTACTTCTGCCTTTATAGCTCACCCTAGTGCTATTTCTGTGGTACAACAATAATGCTCTGGTGAATGGCATTTGATCTCATTTGTGTCTTAATTTCACGTCTGGGAATACTATGAACCTCCCGGACTGGCAACAGGACCGGAACGTAGTAGTATGGACAGTGGTTCAGGGGTTCCCACCACACAATCCTGTGTGCTGTTCTCTTTTAATAAGGGGTGATACTTTTTTCTCCTCCAATTCCTCCATTTCCTTAGAACTATTTTCAACAGTGTCTTCCCAAACATCCCCATCCCAATCCTCAGGGTCTGCGGCCACGATTTACTTTTGGGTTTGGACAACAATGGGGGACATCTTTGCTTGTGCTAAATTGATCTCAATTTTTTGTTCCAGCAGACTCATCCGTTCTCTTTCTCTTTTCAGTTCTCTCTTCAAATAATCTATTTCTAATTATAACATTCTAGAATAATTATAATGATCTTGTCCCTGAAATACACAGGCATCTAGGATGGCACATTTACTTCCTTTACTACTACGATCCCAAAAACTTGCATGGTTTTGTTCCAGCCTTTCCACAACTGCCCTTTGGCCTGGGTCACTTCTACTTCATCCATTGTATGTCTGTGGGAGAAGGGGCACAGCTGTGTTTCTGTAATAAATCCTCTATCGACATTCTGCTCATTACATCAATTAATGGAGCAGGGCAGACACTCAAAATGAGATTTATTCTAACCAAAATTAATTAGTACTCTGACAAACACTAGTAAACCACAAGGTCAGATGTCAGGTGAGAATAACACTACACAAGCAACTTCAGAATTCCTAAGTCTTCATGAACAATCCTTTAGAATGATGACCCAAAGCACACAATAACTCACCTGTAAGATGAGGGCTCTCAATCCCAGGGCAGTTTCCTTGGGCAGCGTCCTGATCAAAGCAGAGTGACCCTGACTGCAGATTCGCTGCTCAGAGAAGGACCAATTCCACTCACCCTCTGGTGGGGCTCCCTTTACACCCAACTCAAGTCTCACCTGGGGTCAGTCCTGATTGGCTGAGGGGCACATCTTGTAGTGACTGTGTGCCTGGCAACAGTCACCATATGCATGCAAAAAAGCAAGGTAAGCATGGGGAAAAAAACCCCAAGTAATCAGGTTTCAACAGGCAGAAAGCCCCAATCTCTATCAGGTCTTTGGAAAGTCGCAGTCTTTTTCAGGGCAGGTGCATCTGTCACAAAGGGTGAGCTACTCATAGCTTGGTGGGCCCAAGAAAACATCAGGATGTTTAGGAAGAAACACAACATACAGATGGTCTCATGATCAAGGAGTGGACTTGACTATACAGGATATCTATGAATGCAAAACATGTCATAATCAAGCAAACCAAACAGGTAGCACCTCTCTGACACAGAGGATAGTGGCTGAGATACCAAAACAGGAAGTTCTGGCAGATCAAGTATATCACACTACCACGAACATACTGATGCAAACATCACATTCTTGCTGTGGTGGAGATGACTACTGGATTTTTAGAAACTTGCCAATGTCACTACCCAAAACAAGTTGAGCTTTGAAAAACAAGTTCTATGATGACATAAAACCACGTAAAGAACTGAATCAGACAATGAGACTAATTTCTTAAACAACTTCCTAGATATCTAGGTCAAGAAACACAACATTGACTCGTTACATCACATCCCCTATCATGCACCAGCCACCAGGAAGACTGAACGATGCAATGGAATTTTGAAGACTACGCTGAGACCAAGGGGTACTGGGACAGTCAAGCACTGTGTTGCACATTTACTAGAAGCCACATGTCTGGTAAACACTAGAGGATCTGCTTACACACACGGTCCTCCTCAAACAAAACCCTTACATACTGTGGAAGGAGACATACCTCCCGTGGCACACACACCATCTCTCCCCTTCCAAATTACTATCCCAGCAGACAGAGCCCAAGTCATGGACTTCTCTCTCCCCCATCCTGCTGGAGTTGTGGGACAGTGGTGGCATGAGCAAGAGACTGGTGATTGCTTTCTTTCCGTCTTAGTTTAACCCAAAACACCTTTTTTTTTTTGAAGGCAGTCACATTCCTGACATCTTCATTCAGAGTTTCATGTGTACAGGAGATGCTAGAATATTTTTGTTGTTGTTGTTCCAGAAATTGTTAGTTTGGCCAAATTTAAAGTGGCATCCATTTAAATACCTGTTCTTTTGTTTATTTATGCTTTAGTGCTAACTTACTATAAAATTTGACATACATACATATGCATATATAATTCTCATGTCATAAAGTAATTTTTGGTTCTTTTAACTCTCATCTCCCTGCTGAGTTTAACAAATGAGAAAAAAAAGCAGTTAAATATAAACATCTCTATGCTACCAATACAGCTGAAACCTAACTTAATCTTAAATTCTGTTGTAAACATCTGTTCCTAAAAAACATCCACCCTTTCAGCAATTAGAAGATTACCAGGGAGCAAATAAACATGTAAATAATCTTTATTTCATTTAATTTCCCACTGATAGTCTCTGGGACATACATTTTCTTCTCACTTTCTCATCCTCTTTTCTATTACCTTCTCTCTCTTCTAAATTATTTCTATCCCACATACATGCCTCAAAACATGAGCTGTTTGCCAGAAAACATGCCCTAACTTCAAAACTTGACTGAAGTTCTAACAGTTATTTCTGTAAGTCCCCATCAAACAACTCTGTAATTAACCATCTGCTTCCTTGAGGGCAGGTGTCACTCAGCATAAATCAGAGAATGTTTCTTCTTATTAAAGTAAACATTTATTTTTCTCCTTATAAAATAAAACAGTTGGGATTTTTTCCATCTGACATAAAGCAGTACAAAACCTAAGGACACTGAAGGTACCATATTTTCATTTTCATATCTGAACATCCCCAGCCATTTTTGTTCTGTTACACTAATATTTAAAGATCTGTTTTTTAATAAGTACATATTCCTATGATAATATAGCTGGTTAGCAGACTGAAAGTTTCGTGCTATAGGACAGTAAACGTTTGGAGATTGCTCCACTTTGGCTCAGAACAAAAGCTGAAACATCTTCCTCTGATAGGGAAGATTTTTTCTTCCCTCTCCCCACAAAGCTTTTGCCTTGAATCCTGAAGACTGTCCCATTTTCTCTAATGATGAAAGCTCTCCTGGGGTTGAGGATAATTAGCATGGCCCGGACCACAAGCACTGAATGGGTCATTGAATTTACCAGCACCCCTCCAAAGCTGACTGGGAGAAAATTAGGTAGATTTCCTATAAACAATTATCTTTCTTTCAAGCATTTTGTACCTTATTCCCTCAGGAACTCTGCTGACTTTAATGTGTAATTGATTCTGACTTGGATAGAGCACACAGACATATGCAGACTAAACTTTATCCAAATTAGACTAATCCATTATCCTGGAGATACAGCAGTAGAAGCAGGATCACGTTTGTTAAGATTTTTCAAAGGAATGCATGGCGTTTTAATGACAAATCAGATCACGCAAAAAGTGTATTGCATAAAATTCAGAAGAATATTCTAAAACCAAAACAAACTAATGCCAAGGGCAATAGAAATCAGAAATTACGTGATACTTGGGAATTTCACCCTAAACTTCAGTTATTCACATCACACATCTGTCTCATTGTCCTGGTGAGGACACACCTCCAAGCACAAGTTTGTCACAGACTGAAGTGTCACAAATGCACTGGCAGAAATATATGGAGAAATAAGTAATTACACCCATAAAGGTTATGGGTCGTGACTGTAAGTAAATCATAGGCCTGAGAAGCCTAACAATGCTTACTCAGCAGGACACCTTTCATCACAGCCTGGTGTTGTCTCTACTTACATAATTTTTCCTCAAGGAAAAAATTTCCAGCATTTTTTAGAGTTTTTGCTCCTGAGGAGAACATACCCCTTAAGAAAATGCATGTCAACAGACTAAGAATATAATGCACACAAAACTGCATATTTTCTTTTCAGTGCAGGATTTGAAGCTTCATAGGCCTATAAAAGGGACTGTATGGTATGGTAGCTGCAACAGGAAGTAACATCATTTGATGACCTGAAAAATCCCTTCCTACTGCGTAATCGCAGCCCAGTTAGACTTCAAATCAGCAGGCAGCTCTGAGAGTAGACATGGTAATGTGTAAACAATAGTGTGGTTACTAAACATGCAGCATTGTCTCATAATATAGATGTTTGGTTTTGTCATTGAATAAACAACAAAAATAAGCAAAGCCTTGAACAAGTAAGTATCTCCAAGCTTTACATTAACCTTTAAGAACAAATTCAGTAATACATATAACTTGCATCCTAAAAATCCTCTAGTGCCAGAAATGGACACACTTATACCCTGTAACAGATTCACTTGACTTGCGTTCCCTGTTATACCATGGAGTTTACACAAAGTTACACCGAACTGCTATTTACAGCACCTGAAACAACTCCCATTCATATGCATATTTCATAGTATTGCTAATAAATCCACATAGAGAACTGCCTTAAATGATCAATATTCTGTAGCTACAGAATTAAATAATTCTCACAGACTGGATACTAAACCCGAGTTATTGTTTTCTGTGCAGAGACTGGAAGCAGCAGGGCAGGCAGAGATCTAAAGCAGATTGCGAAGTTTCCTGTGGTGTTTATTCATGTAAAGAAAGTTACTCAGCAAGCTCTGTTTATAACAAAGTAACTCCTCATTCTCAATTTCATGCCAGATCATCAGAAAATATTAAATGCAGGTAATTCAACTTTGCTTTCCAGAATTTTAAATTCTCACCATAATCTTCATCAGTCCTCTTCAGCTATAAAAATCACATCACATTTCAACTTGTGATTTTGTAGGAAAAAACGCAGTATGAAGCACAGAACATTTCAGACCAATAATTCACTCTTAAATTATCATGTTTTACTGAAGAAAGATGTATTTACAGTACTGTCCTATTTATTGGCTATAATCAAGAAAACAAAAAATAAAACAGATCATTAAAACAAGCATCCCTGGGAAAAGCTATTAACAAAAGGTCTTGTAATTCTTTTGAATAAATAACTATTCTTCTGCTAATAACTGTATGTTCAACTTCAACCCAAGTAATTACAACATAATCAACAAAATTACTTGCATACTTAAATCAGACCTGTGTATGTAGTTATATATTTAGTTATATAAGTAACTAAACCATTCAAATATCTATTTCTGGGTTTAGTTATTTGTTTACCATGGTTCTACTTTTGTTTAATCACTCAAACCCCTCTGATTTCTCCAGGACTTAGTTTTCCTACCCTAACACCAATCACTGAAGACCTGAGCAGCTGGATGTACTTTTCCACAATTCCCCCCCTCTCTCTATTGCAGCAAAGCATAAGGCGCTATTTGTGACAAGCCCAGATCTTTTCACCTGCTGAAAAGTTTTAGAGGAATTACCCTTCTCAGTCAGTTTAGTTGGACCTCAAAGATTGTTACACAACAAAAAGCCTCTGCAATTTTGCTGCCTGTTTGACAGCTGAATACATTTAAGTCACTTTGGAAAAAGATTGAACAGATACTACTCTGAAAACAAAGTGCACCTGTTAAGCGTGCCCCTACAGGGTGACTTTGCCCTCATCCACACAGGGACTGGTGGATTTCATAAAAACCTGACAACTGCATTGCCTGGAGCAGCTACTAGTGGTGTCTCAACAACAATATTCCTATTGCAGCTACCACTAATCAACTGTCATAATAATAGCAACAGGTGGAACAAAGAAAAAGAGGAGGGGAAAATTGTAGGTTGTAAGAGTTTCTTAAAAGAAGTGTAAACATACCATAGAATCATAGAATCATAGAATGGTAGGGGTTGGAAGGGACCTCTAGAGATCATCTAGTCCAACCCCCCTGCTAAAGCAGGTTAGCCTAGAGCAGGTTGCACAGGAATGCATCCAGGCGGGTTTTGAATATCTCCAGAGAAGGAGACTCCACAACCTCTCTGGGCAGCCTGT
>VZSC01004491.1:14680-32783 GCA_013398225.1 Steatornis caripensis
ACTCTCTCCAGTAGTTCCCTGTCTCTTTTGAACTGGGGAGCCCAGAACTGGACACAGTACTCCAGATGCGGCCTCACCAGGGCAGAGTAGAGGGGGAGGATCACCTCCCTCGACCTGCTGGCCACACTCTTCTTAATGCACCCCAGGATGCCATTGGCCTTCCTGGCCGCAAGGTATAATATAAGGTATAATATAATATAAGGTCTTTAAAAATACTGTCAATTAAGGTATAATATAATATAAGGTCTTTAAAAATACTGTCAATTAAGGAAAACATTTTTTCCATATATTATGAAGTACTATTCTACTTAGGTTTTTGTATTAATGACTCTTACAGGTCTAATTCAAGAGACCATGTTCGTTTTATGGGCCTATAGTACAACTATTAATATTTATACATCACAAAAGACCACTATTAGACATGTAATATGCATAGAATCATAGAAACATTTTGGTTGGAAAAGAGCTTTAGCATCATCAAGTCCAACCATTAACCTAGCATCCCCAAGTCCACCACTAAACCATGTCCCTGAGAACAACATGTACACATCTTTTAAATACCTCCAGGGATGATGACTTGACCACTTCTCTGGGTAGCCTGTTCCAATACTTGACAACTCCTTGGTTGAAGAAATTTTTCCTAATATTAAATCTAAATCTCCCTTGGCACAACTTGGGGCCATTTCCTCTTGTCCTATCACTTGTTACTTGGGAGAAGAGACCAACACCCACCTCACAACAACCTCCTTTCAGGCAGTTGTAGAGAGCAATAAGCTCTCCCTTCAGACTCCTTTTCTCCAGGCTAAGAAGCCCCACTTCCCTCAGCCACTCCTTGAAAGACTCATGCTCTAGATTCTTCACCAGCTTTATTGCTCTCCTTTGGACATGGTCCAGCATCTCAATGTCTTTTCTGCAGTGAGAGGCTCAAAACTAAACACAGTATTCATGGTATAGTCTCACCAGTGCCAAGGATAGGGGGACGATCACTTCCCTCGTCCTGCTGGCCACACTATTTCTGATATAAGCCAGGATGCTGTTGGCCAACTTGGCCACCTGGGTACACTGCTGGCTCATATTTAGCTGGCTGTTGACCAATACTTCCAGGTCCTTTTTCTCCATACAGCTTTCCAGCCATTTTTCCGCAAGCCTGTGGTGTTGCATGGGATTGCTGTGACCCAAGTGCGGGACCCAGCACTTAACCTTATATCATACAATTGGTCTTGGCCCATCAATCCAGTCTGTCCAGATCCCTCTGTACAGCTTTCCTTCCCTCAAGAAGATCAACACTCCTGCCCAACGTGGTGTCATCTGCAAATTTACTGAGGGTGCACTTGATACACCATCCAGATCATTGATAAAGGTATTAAAGAGAACTGGCCCCAATACTGAGTCTTGGGGAACACCACATGTGACCAACCTCCAATTGGATTTAAGTTCATTCACTACAACTCTTTGGGCCTGGCTATCCATCCATTTTTTTGCCCAGCAAAGTGTGTACCTGTCCAAGCCAGTTTCTCCAGGAGAATGCTCTGGGAAAGGGTGTCAAAACTTTACTAAAGTCTAGGTAAACAACATCCACAGCCTTTCACTCATCCACTAAATAAGTCAACTTGTCATAGAAGGAGTTCACATTAGGCAAACAGGACCTGCCTTTCAAAAACCTACGCTGACTGGGCTTGATTGCCTGGTTGTCCTGTATGTGCCACATGTTGGCACTCAAGATGATCTGCTCCATAACCTTCTCCAGCACTGAGGTCAGGCTGACAGGCCTGTAGTTCCCCAGATCCTCCTTCTGGCCTTCTGGTAGATGGGCATCACATTTACTAATCTCCAGTCAACAGAGACCTCCCTGATGAGCCAGGATTGCTGATGGAAAGTGGTTTGGTGAGCACATCTGCCTGCTCCCTCAGTACCTTTAGGTGGATCCCGTATGGTCCCATAGTATTGAGATGTTTCAGTGGTGTGGTGGGTTGCTAACTATTTCCACTTGGATTATGCGGGCTTTGTTCTGCTCCCATCCCTGTCTTCCAGCTCAGGGAGTTGGTTACCTGGAGAACAACTGGTCTTACTACTTAGGACTGCAGCAAAGAAGGCATTAGATATCTAAGCCTCCTCCTTTGTCACTGTTTTCCCCCGCATTCAATAAAGATTCTTAATCTACTCACATCTTCAGTAAAACAAAGAAACCATATAACTATTCTGTTTTCAAATATAATACATATTTTTATAAAGCATTAAAGTAGTCATTGTTAACATATATTTAACTACAAGTGCATTTATTTAACTACAACATCATACCACTTGTATAATCTCTGAATTAAGGATCAGCAGTCCAGAGAGTAATTACTTTATAACCTGGGGCAAATAAAGGTCAGCAGAGAATAACCTCACTCGTGAAGAGCTTTCCAAAATTATCTAAGTAATAATCAACCATGTTTAACAATTTTTATTTTTTACTAATTGTAAAATATATCTAAGTCTATCAAAGACTTTCACTGCTGATAGATTTCAAAATGAGGAATTCTCAAGAGGGAGACCACAACCCACAGTTAAGAGAGACAGTGAAACAGTTGAAAGTAAGTGGTGTTGCACAACAGGTGCAAGACTGTGCAAAGACCTCAGTAATGACAAAACAAGGCAAAAGCCTGCCTTCCTTAAATTTAGATACACAAGAGCCCACAGTCTGGGAAAAAAAAGCAGAAGGAACCAAAGCTCCAACCATGGTTACAAAATTCTGACTATGGGAATAACTGAGATGTGATGGGAGAATTTGCATTACTGAATGGCTAGATAGACTCCAGCTCTTCAGGAGAGGAAGGCTAGGAAGACCAGGGAAGGGAGTTGCCCTCTGTGCAAAAGGGCAGCTCAGATTCAGATGGCTTTCTATAGAATGGGAGACAATCTTGTTGAGAGCTCATGGGTTAGGACCAGATAAGTGGCCAGTAAAGGTGACATCCTGGTGGAAGTCTGTTACAGACTGCCTGATCAAGGTGAGAAAGCTGATGAAACCTGTAACGAACATGAGGAAGTCTCTGTATCACAGACCTTCATTCACTTGGGCAGTTTTGACCTCCCTCACATCTGCTAGGAATGTAACATGACAGGACACAAAAATCACAAAGGTTTCTGGAAGGTCTCAGGGGATAATTGACATATTCCAGGGATACATATACTGGATGGAACAGCCAAGTATGATACACACCTGGATCTGCTACTCACTGAACAAGAAAGAAATTAGTAGGGCATGTGGTAACTGACGGTTAGTCTTTTGGCAACTATGCTTACAACTGAAGACATATAGCAGAGCACAGAACCTCGACCTCAAGAGAACAGATATCAATTTATTCAGAGAGTTGGTAAATGACATCCCACGGGTAGCTTCGAACAGCAAAGCAGCTCAAGAAATCTGTCTAGTCTTTAAAGACCTGCAAGTACAAGAAACAGTTCATCCTCATGCTGGAAGCATATTAAGAGACCAGTATGGCTATACTCATGACAGACATCTGTTGCCAAAATGCAACTACACAGAAGGAATTCAGAAATGCTGCTCAGGCATTTAGTGATTCTATCAGCAAAACTAAGGCTCTTCTGCAGCTGAGACTCTCAATGGACATTAAGGGCAACAAGAAGAGCATATACTGCTACACAAGTACTAAAAATCTGAGCAAGGAAAGCGTGGGCTGGTTATTGCATAGAACAAGTGATTTAACAGCAGACAGATTAAGGATTAGGTACTTAATGTTTTCTTTGCCTCAATCTCAATAACAAGGTCTCCTAGGTCTCTGTGTTTATTGAAAGTTCAGGGAAGGAAAGTGGATGGGGATTGAGTCTGGGATCACTAGAGAAAGCTTGACCTGTACCAATCTGTAAGATGAGATGAGCTGCATCCAATGGTGATAGAGAAATTGTCATTGTCCTTGCAAGGTGACTCTATCATCTTTCAAAGTTTGTGGAGATCATGGAAGATCCTGATCTAGTGATATAAAGCCAAGGGATCCAGAGATCCAAATAATTCAACTTCAAAACTGTAGCATTTGATGCATTGAGGGCAAAGCCTACATAATCACCAAAGAAAGACTGCTGTTTTCCAGATATTGGAACACAAGAACATGTAAAACTGACTAAACTATTGAAATAACCATTAACTGTAGGAATTGGCTCTTCTGCTTACCATACCAATAACTGAGAAAATAAGGATGAAAAAACAAATGTTAAGACATGTCAAATCCCTAAAGCATTTAACAGTTTTTTTAAAATCCAAAAAAAAATCTCTGAGTCTTGAACTAGTCTTCCACATCTAATTCATTATAAACTTCCAATTTCAATTTAACAGAAGCAACTTGTGCATCAATAATACAAAAAAAAAATGGAAGTGACAAACTGCTATTAATATGATGTACAAGCCTAAAACAATAATGACATATTAATCCAGTCTCTTCCACAGACCATACATTACCAAATTCACATCTGAAGAATCTCATATGGTTTCCATAAACAAAATGTTAATATTTAGAATGAGATGCTAAAGTTGGATGTAAGTGTGCATTTAACTTTACAGTATTCTCATTTCAGAGCTTGAAAGAATAAATCTAATTTTGAAGGAAAATTATTGATAAAAACACTTTCAGTACTGTCATGCAAATGAAAGCCTTAAGATAAATTTTCTGGAACTGCAAAGAAGCAGACACTCACTGTAAAACATCTTACTGTAGGGTATTTAAACATTTCAAGCAAGAAAGTTTCTCTATCTCCCAGAGCTAAATGTAGAATGCTGACTTTTAGAAATGTTAATAACACCCAATGGTGTGCCCTCATCCTTATATATACAAAATGAGTATGACCAGTTGTGATGGAAAGAAGAAACATCAGTAGCCATCCTTTAAGGACACAGACCCTTCAGGACTTTGCTCTTCCATCACTGTGATTAAACTTGCTTTTAAACTTGTCTGAAAGGAAAGCTGACAAGATGCACATGTGCCAAAATCCTGGCAAAGGCACTGAGTGGCACAGGAAGCTGCTGATAAATTAATCTCTTTTGATAACTATAGGTTTTTGAGATTAGGGAGCTTGTATTTTCCTGCACTAATCACCTTAAGGTCTTGAGACACTTACATCCTTAAGTTCACATTCTCTCAAGAATTGTTCTTCCACTAGCTTACCTCCTTCTATATCCCTCCTGAAATCTTTAAGTAAATGAGTTCTTATGGATTTCAAGTTAAAACATCACATTTTGTCACAAATTGCAGCCCACTGTAGTGGCTTATATAACTATTGAAGAGGCACCAGAAATTTCACCAAGTTTGCTTCCAACGTCATTGTCCTCATTTAGTCTTCTACTCTGCTAAACAAGGGATTGGAGATAAATTGAGGGAACCAAAAAATGCAGAAGCTAGCGCTTCATTCATACTCCATCTGTTTTAATCAATCTTACAACATATAACATAGTCTAAATGATAGCAAAAATGCAAATCAGTAGATGAATTAGTAGCCATACAGTTTCCACAAAACAGTCTTACTTATACTCTAACGTGGTAAATCAAAACACCTATAGTTTATATTTCCTATGGGTAACTAGCAACTGTAATACAACTAGCAATAATTACTCTCAAAACAGCATGAGTTTTCTTTCTCCCCTAAAAATTACCTGAATTTCATACTTAGTCAAAATGCTTCTCTAAAACAAGGGTAGTCCTGACTCAACATTTGAAAATGATCTAGCATCTTCATATCGCCAACAGGACATTCATCACATATTTCAGAGAACTGAGAGATGACGGTATATTTGAGCCAATTCTCAGACAGAAGACTGGTTACCCAAGGATCTTTCCGCATTACTGTAGGACATGGCTTGACCTGACACTGGTAACAGGTTTGTATAAAAGAGTTTATAGTTAAGGATGGAAATATATTCCACCCACAAGTGAAAACCAGCAAATAAATTCTTATTTTCCACTTCTGTATTAAACTTGGCCTTATCTTACGAAAGGAAAGGAGAAATACTAAAGAAAATGTGATGCAACCAAGTTCTGAAATTATTTGCATTCTTTTTCTGCATCTACTGGCTACACATGCAAGACCATAGCCTATCTCAATTTGCTTTAATTCTCATGAGTCCTTCTTTAAAATGGAGAACAGGAATTTTCAAGTTCAAAACTCAGCTATTCACAAAACAGAAGTGCTTATGCACTTTGGCTTGCTTCCACAAGTTTCCTTTCCAAAAACCTGGAGTAGGACTACCAGCTCAGAGCATCTCTCTCCTACATCTTCTATAAAAAGAGAAGCTGAATTAAAATGAATGCTGCAATGCTTATGTCTGTATCTTTCTAATTTGGTGCCATAATTCTTCCCACACCTACCTTTGCTGCTGCAACTTCCTGATGTGCACCTTTTTCTTACTTTTGAAATCTGTCCCTCTACCACTATTGTTAATATTGGGGAAACCAAGAGCACCATCAAATAAATAAAAAATAAACACAGTGACTCTCATTACAGTACATTTTTAAGTTTTGCTATTAAGAGCACTCGTTAAGTGCCGCCTTAAAGGTCTGTATCATCTTGTTAAGTATTTTGAAGCGACAAAGTGCTTTTGTATTTATGGTACACCGTAACAAATTGGAATATTGCAGTTCTTGGGAGGATGTATTATTTGGGTTTTTAATGTGATGTGACTTCAAGTGGTTCCATTTTCTAAGGTGGCATAATACTTCATAATCTCCAGAAAACGAGTGGACACTTTTTAACAATCAGAATCACTACAAATTTTTAATAAGTATAATTTCTGTAAATGTAAACCATGATCCTTATTCCTGGCACTGCTATCAAGGTGCTTTGACAGATTCTTGCACATCTTTTAAACTCTTGTTTCCTCACTTTCTTATTTGTAAAATTAGTCTAATTTAATTTAGCTTCTTCATATGGTGGTGTGAAAATTACTAAGTGTTTGATAAGCATAGTTATTTATTTTTGTTGTGTTTCTTAACAGCCTGGTGGGCAGAAGAACCTATCAAGAATCAGTATTTGATCATCATTACAAGCTATTTACCATAGGAAAATGGCAAGGACAGATGCCACTGTGAGGCATAGGTGATACCAAAACTTTAGTGGCAGTCATTACAGCTGTCCTATGACACAAAATATCTTCCTATCAATTCATTAAATGACACAGAACTACTCTGAAATATTATGGGCTTACCAAACAAATATGGTCAGTCAAATCTCAACTCCACAGTAAGTTTTATGAAGAGAAACCCTTCTGGTCATGTAGGATTTAGTGCAAGACACAGATGGAGGTATCCTTAAGTGCAAATTCCTCATTTCAAATTTCATGCAAGAAATGCTTACATTTCTCACAACATATCTGTACATCTTTGTTTTTGTAGTTGCTCATTTTATTGCAATTCATCATTGTATCTTAACATAATGCAGACGCCTATCTACAGAAGTGAAATCCTTGTTTCTCAGCTCTCAGCCCAATTATTTCCCCAGTTGAGCAGCTATTTGGGTTTTGTACACAGGGCTCTTCAGAAGTAATAGTTTTCAAAGGGAACATACTTGTTTTATGGACTAATACTGTGTTTTATATAGTTCAAATATGCTGCAGAGTCAGGTTTTTGAGGAGTGTGTTTTTTCCCCCAGTCATACAACTTTCATTTAGTGAAGTCAAATTCATTGCCAGTTTAAGCAAAAGTTTAGCCATCAAAATCAATGCAGAGATGAGTTTTTATGTTGCTGAAGCCTCCCAAAAGGACAATATCAGGCATAACATCGTATCTCCATTTTCTGTTTCTGTTTTGTTCAAAAAGCATCATACTACTGTCCTTGAGTCAGACATCTGCATTCAAAATACACAAATGGACACAGCACTTCTGGTTCCCACTGCAGACACTGCAAACGGCCAACCCTGGACTGGGTGCAAATCATCCCAGATATCTCTGTAGCAGGATTTTGCTTCTCTGAATGCTTGAGCTGCAAGGCCATCAGGTGAGGAAGGCAAAGTCTTAAGTATGGAGAGTTGCAGGTAGGATCTTGAGGTCTGAGATACAGCTGCTCTAGCAAATCCCAAATATCAGTCCTGTTCACTACAGAATCATAAATACTGTTTTTTTCTTGCAAAGGTAGAAAATTAATCATTTACCAAGGCAGACATATTGCCTGCTTCAGTAGAGGTGCACTACTGCCTGTTTGGGGAGAGGTTTCTTTGTTCATATTTACAAATAAAATTAAAGCTGTGTAATCTGAGGAATTTATCTTTCTTGCTTATATGGCCAAAAATAGGAACTGCACATGCAAAGCAAAGGAAACACCCTTTCCAATCTCATTTCTAATCTATGACCTTTCCCCAATTACTCTTTTAATTAAATATGATGTACTTAAGTTGAGCATTCAAATAAATGCAATGTAATGAAATGTTGGGTTACTCATTATGTTAACCTCATTAGCATGAGATTAATGTAGTGATAAATAGATTGAACTGTCTTTAACTAATGACAAACTGAAAATGGAGCACTAAAGAATTCCCAGCACTAATTTAAATAATAAACCCATTTCAGTTTTCTAATTAATTTAATGTGATATGAAAGCTGTATCTAGCCTTCAGTTAAACCAAACTGCGTTTCTCTTAGCTCATTTTAAATACAATTATATAGTTTCTTACCATCAAGCAAAAGCTGTTACATTTACCTCTTATCTACAGTCATTAATCTCCTTATTTTCTCGTATAAACTACACAAAATGAATCAGTTCTCTGAAGCAGTGTAACATGTGATGAAGGAGGGTTATTATCCACAACTTCACCCATAGACAGAACAGAAGCCCGGAATTCTGATCTATGAGGACTAGAAAGGGGAAAGGACTCCTGCAATCAAGAGAAAAGAAGAGTTCATGGTGGAATCCACTTAAGTTCTTCTAAGTCCAATGATAAATACCTCAGTTCAATATAAATTTAAACTAAAATACTGCCTGGCACTACCAATAAAGTGGGTGAAGTTCTTCTGCTATGGAGCAAGCAATGGACACTACCAGACACAGAGCCCAAATGCAAAATCTTTTCCTTAATGTAAATTCCCCAAGTAGATACCTTCTATTATGGAATACATTTTACGGTCACATATTCAATGGTTAAGTCCCATTGCACTCTTCTTGCATATCAACAATAGTTTTGGTCTTCACTCTTTATTTCTTAATAATTTTCCTGTGTCCAGTTTAATGAATATCTGTTCCTATTTGTAGTGTGAGATAGTAAAGTGCTTACAAGCAGATTGAGAAATAAACACCTATTGGATGAGATTAAAAATTTTGTTTGGAAGACCTTCAGGAGATTTGTGGAAGTGGGGTAATCCCTAGATGTACAAATAAATGGCTAGTAATCACAAATGAAACTGCAATGTTAGGTATATAAAGGTGTTCTCTTTTCTCCTCAAATTTATGTAGATGAGCTTGATGCTAAGACATCTTCCCTGCTTGCACAGGGCCTTCATTCACATTTTGAGCTGGCCTCAGGTTGCTACTTGCAACATTCCAAGTGGTAGGGTTAGATGTCCTAATTATCAGTTCCATTAAATCCCACCAAGTTCTGCGGAGAGATCTGGATCCTTGCCAGTAATGAAATCTGCAACCTCAGTCCTACAAGCTCCCAAAATAAAAAGCAGAGCTGGACTGACTCTACATCATAGATCAAGAAGTTTTAATTTCATTTTGAAATCATGGTAGTCCTTAGATTTAAAGGCCAAATCTTAGACTATATGACACTTGATTCCAGGGGTAAGCAGGCTGAGGACGTTATTGAATCTGCCAATACATGTATGAACCAATAAAGCCAGACACCTTCATAGATTATAAAGATTTCTTCAAAGTTTTCTGCAGTACAATCCCAGAAGAAAAAACAAACAAACAAACAAAACCAAACAAACCCAACTACTATAATTGAATGTTTCTATTAAACACTATAAATTGTAAATTGCAAAAAAACCATATAGCCACAGGTGTATCTACTTAACTAAAATGATATAAATCCTCCTTTTTACAATTTAGTGTGTTAATACTAGAGTTCAAATGTCAAATTGCTTCATAAAAGAAGACAGTCTTAAATCCACTAAAAGACTGTATCATTTGATATCAATTTGCACAGAATTGGAACACTGAAAAATAATTCAATGGCTGACAATGTAAATCTAATTGGTCTGAGTTAAATGGACCCATTGAAAAGGAGTCTTCAAACTCCAGTTGGATTTAGCGTCTGACCCGCAAGGATTTAATTAAGTAGTCATGATTAAGGCTGGCTTGGTAATACTGAACTTAGCCAAAGACCATCATGTTTTTCTGTTAAGTAAACTTCAGAAAGATGTAGAGCTTTTCTCAGGACCATAACAAAAAAATACCAAAAACAATTAACAATTTTTTCACTTGCGGTGCTATTTACAGAGGAAGTTATAGTTTCAGGAAGTTGGCTAAACTAACATGAAGTTACCTGTCTTACCAGAGAAGGACTCCTGCTAGAGTCAGTGCTAAGAATTACACACAGGTTTTCCCCAATGATATAAAACACTGAAGACAAACTGTGCTGACAATTGGAGATTGGATAATAATTCTGCTAGCCTTGCACTTGCTACATATATCTCACTCATGGAAATAAAGCCTGCATGGCTTCAGATGCTAGGAAAAGAAAACATTTTCATAGTTGGACACATTCCTTCCTCTAGAAGAAGAGAAGTATTAAAAGGTAGCAGCCAGAGCAACATCTTTTCCAATTTTCTTGAAGTCTGAATATTTACCTCATGTAACAGCAAAATACATTAATAACAGCAATTAAAAAGGCTAAATAATATTTATATCTGACTTATGTTCCATATCAACAAGAAAGTCACCAGAAACCAGCAAGAGGAGTCTAAATACAAGTGTTAGAATTCTATAAGTGTATGGTATTTGTAAATGCTTTTACAGTTATGATTTTATCTAAAATATGATAATGGTAGCTCATAACTGCATGATGCACTGTAAGAGATGTTTTCCTAGCCTTAGGTGGTATATTACCTGCAGGAGTTTAGGGGCAGTAAAAGCAAGGAGGGTGGAATCTAATTCAATACATCCATAAGAGAGATGTTTTTCCTTTCATCCACAGGTAAAAAGTGAGCACAAATTAGAGCACAAATTCATCACCGATATCCTAGAATTGCTGTAAGCTGAGACTGAGAAAATCTGCACATAGATATAACACCGGAAACTTCCTCTCTTTTATTAGCATTCCATTTTTCTGTATTACTTTAGAGGTCAGAAGTAGTTCTTATGCTTGTTTTTTTAATAAAGTGATCTTGATAAAACTCCATGACCATGGAATGCTGATGTATTGACAAAGTACAAACTGGAAACCAGCCTCAAATATTCTTACCATAATACTGGAGCTCCATAGAAACTAGGATTTCGAGGGGTTTTTCCCCTCTTTTGTCAAGGTTTCCGTATAAAGCCTAAATTTTATCATTCTCTGAATCCTTGTTTTCAATAATCAAAATTTTAATTAGCCAGGCTGAATAATTCTAATTTTGATGAATCATTGAAAACAAGTTATCAAATAGTCTTCTGCATTTGTGGGCCAAAGCAGGATGCCACACTGAATAGCCACAACAATAGGTGTCTTGACATTGCGGAACACGAGGAAAAACTTCTTTACTGTGAGGGTGACGGTGTCGGAACAGGCTGCCCAGGGAGTCTGTGGAGTCTCCTTCTCTGGAGATATCCAAAACCCACCTGGACGCGTTCGTGTGCAACCTGCTCTAGGGGCACCTGCTTTAGCAGGAGGGTTAGACTAGATGATCTCCAGAGGGCTCTTCCAACCCCTACCATTCTGTGATTTTGTGATTGTAGTCAGAGAAGTAAGTTTTCACATGTGAGTCAATGCTTTGACTCATTTTAATTCAAAGATTTCTTCCCCCCCAAAAAAGTAATTGAAAACAAATACACCATAGCTATATTATGATCATCTCAGCCGCAAGTGTTGGGATAATGCAGATATAAAATACATTTACATAAACACAGGTATAAGACTTAGAGAAGAACATACAGCATGAAGACCCCTCTCCTACCAAACCAATAGAACTCAGACTGCTACACAACAGTTATTCATATGTAAATTCACCCACTAACAAGAAACAAGTTTTCTGACTGGATCTAAGAGGCAGTTACACACACAGTTAACAGAGGAACAGTACGATCCACTGCAAAAATTCCTAATGCTATTTTTCAATAGTAGTTAACAGAAGAAAATAGTTGCCATTCCTTAAGTTATTAACTACACTTTCAGTAATAAACACTATAATAAACACACTCATTAATGTTTACCTGACTCTTGGTTTAAATGCTTCCACAATTGTCACTCCAGCAAGCTTAAAAGGCTGTTGCTCAACCTGACCAACTGAGGAACCTCAGTCACACAAAAATGTCTGTAAAAGCCATGCATTGTTTTCTCAGAGATTATATACTCTGACAAAGAAATTAAAGATTCCATGTAATTTATCTAATCCCATTATTAAAACACAAAAGTCAATTAAATTAGAACTAATAAGGATTTGTTACTTGGAAAATTCACCTTATTGTTCTTTGATTTTGCCATTTTTTTTTCTCAAATTCTCTATACACTGCACAATTTTCATAGGTAACTTGCTTTACACAGAAATTTGAGTAGCTCAGATACAGAATAAAAAAATAGTACATACTCCTACTTTGGAACTTAAGCTTTATTGCTTTCCTACAGCTCTTCTGAACAACCAAAGTAGGTACACTTTGTATTAACAGTTCAGAGTAAGAGTGACCTTTACAATGCCCTCATTCCAGTAGAACCTGTTCTCAGAACTGGGTGACAGACTACCCTCCTAGGCATCTGAAAACCTGAAGAAAAAGACCACTGCAGAAACAGTACAAATTTGAAAAAAGAATTAAAATAAATTCTCCTATGTTATACTATATGGTCTTTAGTGACATAACTTCTTTCAACAGAGTGAAAATATCAGTATGTTTTGGAAACTAGCATAAATCGAGAATATTTGTATACAATTTAAGTGCTTCATTTTGTTTAACACTGCATTAAAATCAAAATACGAAAACAGAAGAGACAGTTATGCTTTACTGAAAAGTACATCTAAACAATCCCTTTCATATTTAATTTTTTTCCTGAATAGAGATAAAATAGTTCTAGCAAATAACTAAAAGAAACCTCATTTGATTACAACTGAATTGTGTAGAAGTAAAATATCAATGGATTCATTTAGGCTAGGCTTCAGGAAGCTTTTAAGGTACTGCTGAAGACTAGTTAAAGCTGGTTTGAACAAGCATGCATGACTTCAGAGATACGATCATTCTACAAAGTGCACACCTTTCTGTTAATGGGATTGTTAAAATCTGTAGATTGGGATTGTTAAACTGCTGTAGACCAGCAGTTTCCCCGTAGAAGATTTTAGTAAAGAACAGTGCAATCATCAAAACTACTGTACTTGAAACTATACACAGCCACAGCCCAAAAACTCCAGGCATTGGAAGAACCTAAGGTAATTGCATTAACTTTTCCCTTTTCCAGTACTGGTACTTTGAACACTGTTCGAGACTTCCATTGTTTTTCAGACTGTAATGGTGTCACACCTCACTATAGGTGCAATTTAATCCTTGTGGGTATTCCTCTCTGTTGAGAGGAAACCAGCACTTTACAGACCTAGTGAAGTCTGTACGGCAAAGTGCTCATCACCGTCTCCACCTTGTACAAGCCAAGCTTTTACATTCCTGACACCTAATCTGAGCATCTATGGTAAATAGTTTTCCACAGCTCTCTTATTAAAAACATATATACGATTGATATTATTCCATTTGGATAACCAAATAAATTCATGAAATAAGCATGCCAGTAACCTATATGAATTTGTCATAGAGTGAAGGGCAGAAAATCCTCCTGACAACTTTCTCTGCTTCTTGAAACAGATTGTTTACTCTAATACTATAATAAGAAAAAATGTCATTTTTAGGGAAGAAGAAATGTTTGAAATTAATCACTGATGGTGAGAGCATATGAATTATTATTTGCTTAGCTTGATTCCAGACCTCATTATGGGAACCACACAGAAATTATATTACTATTGCATAAATATTTGCATGAGGTTTTTTGCAACTCTTTCCTAATTCTAGCTGATGAGAAAGCTATGTTTATAGCCCTTCTGTTGTTTGCTTGCTTTCCAAAGTGCATATTCCCGATACCATAGCTATGGTACCCATTTAATCTTTAAGTTGCATGGGTTTTTTGAATTATTATTGATCAATATTGTCACAAATCACCAGATCTTAACTTGCTAAGAAGAACTGCCTACTAAAATATTTGAATAAGTAAAAGTAATATTTTTGAAATCTTGCTAAGTGAAACCGACACTGGAATATCAAGCGATCTTGTACCACATTTGGAAAAGTGTTTAGAATGCTGATTATCATAAAAAAAAAAAAACAGTTAATAAACTGAAACTGCTCATCATCATCATATCTTTCTGGATACTCAGGAAAAAAACATCTGGCATCCTCTAAATACTATTATCCCTAATTTGAGAGCAATTGATATTTGTATCTTTCCCTCTTCATCTACAGAAAACAGGCTGATGAGATGAACTCACTGCATTGGCCTTGTTTTAGAAGTACCTGCTCTATCTCCCAAATGTATCAATACATTTCCACTTTCACACGTTCCATAACCAAACAGTAAGCTTAGTTAAAAGCTCTCCAGGCTCTTCAATCTTGTTTCTAGGTAACTCTTCAAAATAAAAGTCCTGGAGTGTGAAGTTACGTCAATGAAAGTAAATTAATGCAATACAACAACAGTCAAGAGAAAATGCATAGTTTGCAAAGGTTTGAGGGATCTGTAGAAGTTTGCCTAACATTGCTAACAAAGGAATACATTTAGATGCACATTTATTCCATTTCCTCATCTTTACAAAATTATTTGTAATTAAAGAAATTTATTCCATCATTATTTATAACCCTCAACCCTCAGACTTTATGCCAAATAGCCAGTTTATACTTGGACTAGCTGGGTTTAACGTCCAATCATTACCTCCCCTTACAACACTACTTAATGAGAGTTAGTTTGATTGCTTTGTATACACTCTTACATTTACTATGCCAGTTTAGCTTGCCTTATGAAACAGCTATTAAAAGGACATTAATTCTGGTACATTCCTACAAAGCTGAGATAATTTATATAAACACGTTAACAAACATGGGGAAAAAATATTTTCAGATTTTTGTTAAGCAAAAGCAGTAGCAGATTTAACATTGTTCTGTCTCCCTCCATGTATCTGGAATATCGTGTGGGACTTGATCTCACTATTATAAAAATATACCAAGTTCAGTGATTTTTTTATAGGATTACCGATATGCCTGACCCAAAACCCATTCTTATTTTATAAATTCATTTAATTAATGTTTTTTACCTCATTGTTTTTCTTAATAGCTTTGTATGACAAAAACTCTTGATCATTTTGAAATGGTCAGTGTTACTGCTGTAAACAGACTGTGTGCTGCAAGGGAAGGAGGCAAGAGGTCAGGTAAGGAGGAGACCCAGGGCCTAGTTAGGTACAAACACCACTGGGAGAGCCATGGAAGCCCTGGTGTTTTGAAGGATACTTCGTTCCCTCTGCCCAGAAACTAATTGGGGCGACTCCTCCAGCTGTACGCCTGACGGTTAAAAGTAGTTCTCCAGAAATTAGAAGAAAAAAAATTAAAACCTCCGCCTGTAAAAGAGGGATGTAAATCTGAAGTTTTTCCTCATTTTAGGTACAGCTTAGCCACGGAACTGTCAGAGTCGTTCTTTTGAGAGACTTGACTGTGGAAAGCCTGGTTATGCACATTTCAAATAAAGCAATGTATTTAACCCAAATACTGGTGCTTCTGAGTACATGCCACAATGGAAATGAAGACATTGAAGAATGACTGGTGTCTGAGGATACAGAAAGATAAGCAGACTTTTTTCCAGCTATTTATAGTCAAATGGTTCCACTGAAAGTGACCACAGACGCATCATTTTCTTTCTTATAGCTGGGCATAGGTCAGTAAATAGTGTAGGACACTTGAGTTTGGACATCTAATTCTTGTTGATTTCAATGGAGGACAGCAATCTAAGCCCTTCTGAAGAGGTGTGCTTTTTTTTTTTAATATATAATACATCTTCACTTGATCTAATACTTGTAAAATCTAGCTACTTATCCTCACAAAGTTACAACTTTAGTAACCAAATTTAACATTCCCTTTTAAGAACTTATTATTCTCACTTTTTAGGATGCAGAATATTTTTGGAATTCACAAAGAAAAACTCATCATAGAGCCACTAGTTAAAGTGTCTTTATTTAATCATACCTGATCTCAAACACACTATTAACACAGTAACATATGTGGTATAGCATAAACGTATACCTTAACTCCCAGAAAATCAGGTTGCTCTACCTGCGGCTTCAAACTTTAACTCAACAGTGGGATTTTTTGTCCTGTGGAGATAATTTGGTTTGGGTTATTTTTTGTTGTTGGGATTTTTTGGGTGTTTCGTTTTTGTTTTTTTTTTCTCAAGAGAAACTCAAAGGCAAGTGAAACAGCCCATCATGTTCTCCCAGAACTGAAGTTAATTAAGAAGCTTGTAACCCAGTATAAATAATTTACCTTTTATTCTCTTGCATAATTTCTTTTAAAAGGCTAATTTTTAACATCTAATTCGTTAACTGATATTGCAATTAATCCTCCTCATTTTTGAATGTATTCTACTATCCTCTATTTCTACTCATTAAAAACTTTGTCAGAAGATTAAAGATGTTTGTTCAGTAACTGGTTTTTTTTTTAAATATTGAAACATGAAGCACGCACTTACAATGAAAAGTATGTTTAATATCACAGTAGTTAGAAGGATATATATTCAATACCTTCTCTTTTTTAATACAAAGAAAGGTCCTGAAATCTCAACAACGCAAACCAGCAAGACTTCACACACAGCAGGTTTATCACTTTGGTTCCATTTCCAAAAGAAAGCTCAAAGGTAGACTGACAGCACGGCTTTGGTTCTATCTCTTTTCACTGTACTTCTTTTTAGTCTAGTGCAGAAAATATGACATGTACAAAGTTATAAAATTTGACTGAATGTACATCTAAGACTTAGACAAGAAAGTTACAGACTGAACTCTGATTGCTTACACTTCATAACAACAAAATTCTTTACAATTAACATGAACTGAGGTGTCCTGTTTGCCTGACCAACCTAGTGGCCTTCTATGATGGAGTGGCTACATCAGTGGACAAAGGAAGAACTACAGATGTCATCTACCTGGACTTCTGTGAGGCCTTTGATACGGTCCCCCACAACATTCTTACCTCTAAATTGGAGAAATAGGCGTTTGATGGGTGGGCTGTTAAAAGCATAAGGAATTGGCTGGATGACCAAGAGTAAAGAGTTACGCTCAATGCCTCAAAGTCCAAGTGGAAACCAGTAATGAGTGCTGTCGTTCAAGTATCTCTACTGGGACCAATACTATTTAATATCACCATCAGTAACACAGTAGGATTGAGTGAACCCTCAGCAAGTTTGCCAACAACACCAAGCTATGTGGTGCGGTTGACATGCTCGAGGGAAAGGATATCATCCAGAGGGACCCTAAAAAGCTTGAGGAGTGGGCCCGTGCCAACCTCATGAAGTTAAACAAGGCAAAGTGCAAGGTCCTGCACCTGGGTTGGGCAACTGCCAGTATCAATATAGGCTGGAAGATGAATGAATTGAGAGCAGCCTTGCAGAGAAGTACTTGGGGTACTGGTGGATGAAAAGCTGGACATGAGCTGGCAATGTGTACTCACAGTCCAAAGAGCCAACCGTATCCTTGTCTGCAACAAAAGAAGCATGGCCAGCAGGTCAAGGGAGGTGATTCTGTCCCTCTAATCCACTATTAGACCCTACCTGGAGTACTATGTCCAACTCTGGAATAGTAAACACAGGAAAGACAGGGATCTTTTGAAGCAGGTCTAGAGGAGGGTGTTGTGGTGTAGACCCTGCTCCCCCTAGTAACAAGCCGCATTGCAATGTCAGATCATTCAGCACCATCTGAGAACAAAG
>VZSC01004491.1:43087-63987 GCA_013398225.1 Steatornis caripensis
AAAAAAAAAAAAAAAAAAAAAAACCTTTGAAACATTTGTATGAATCTTACCTCTTGAGGGTGAGTGGGAAGGAAAAAAAAAAAGGAAAAAGAAAAAGAGAACTTCATAAAAAAACCAGGCCAATCTATGGAACTGGATAAAGCTAAATTTGTCCAAGTAGTTTACAAGCATGCGTCAAGTTAACAAAAAAATTTTAACAGATGACTCCTTTCAGCAGATGTCTTGGTAGACACATCCAATTTGCCTACAGACAGTAAGCTTTTTTTATTTTTTTTTAATGGCTGCAATACTTTTATAAATTTAATCTTTTATATTGTTCTCATTCTCATATTATACCACAGAACTTTACTGAACACTTTTCTGCTTGATGTTCCTGGGCTTTTCCTGTCTGTTTGAAAACGTAGTACTCTCATCCTGAACCTAGGCTGCTGGAACACCTCAGTCAGCTTCAGGTGGTTCCTCAATTAGGTTACACGCTTAACAACTTTTTTCTCATATAAATGAAAACAACAAAAGTTAAAGGTAGACTTACAAGCAGTCTATGTCAAGGAGTCAAAAAATAATCAGGCAGTTGGTAATAGCAGGAATAACCATTACCATTCTTGACCATTTGTACTCTACTTAAATACCTTTCAGTGATGTAAATTTTCTAATATCCTCTTTGTATTTTAAATTACTACATACATCCTATCCTAAGTGCCACTGATAACAGTAAAGATTCCTTAGAATGAAATGACTTATTTAATATTCGAAATACCATTCTAAATAGCAACAACAAGGTGTCAGTAAGTCAATTCAACATCCTTAAATCTCCCAATCTCAGGGAAAACTGCTGCACAGTTGCAGATAAAACATCTACCACAATAGTATTCAGCAAATAAAACTCAGATGAACATAAGATGGCAATAAAACAGCCCTGTACTTCTGTGAAATCTTTTCTGACTTGGTATTAGGACAGGAAGACTGAGAACAGAGGTGAGCAACCAACCCTGTTAATGCCTATTGGTATAGGATCTTGGCTGTATGAAAGTTTGGTTCAAATAGCGCTTTGGGTACCCAATGGCAAGTTCTGGGACTACTACCACAAGTTGTAGGATTTAGCCAAAATGTTGGTTAAAGCCTTTAAGAAAGCAGAATATTAACACACCTCTGGCCACATACCTCACGTAAATCTATTTGCATCAGTTTTTTCTTGGCTTCTCCATTTTGCATTCAGAGAATGCATAACAGTACTGTTAAATAGCAGACACTGGTAATGACTTCAAAACCACAGCTAATAAGGAAATTCAATTATAATTATTTCTAGCGATAACATTACTATTAGCTGCTAATAGTTTTTGAAACACCTCACAGTTGTGAATAGTTTTGCTAGATATGTCACAGACCTTACAAAAGCATCTACAAAAGCTGTTTCCGTCCAAATGCTGATCATTTTGTAGAAAAGGTTAATAGACTGAGCTAGATTTAGGACCACATTATATTAAGAGCTGGTAAAAAAAAAAAAAAAGCAAAGTATGCTGCTGAAAGACATTCAATACTTCCTACCACAGCCTGAAACATATGATTTAGAGTTAAAGGAGTACTGAAGTAAATTTAGTCTATAGTCCTATAAACATATTCAAAGATTACAGAAACTATATTTTTAATTATTTTTTAAATATTAATATGAAAAGTCCATTACATTCTACAGCTAAACTCTCTGAAAGGACTTTACCTTCCATTAAGCTTAAAGACATCCCATTAAAGCATCTAAATAAATGTGATTATCATAAAATTCAAACTCTAGTGTAAAAAACCAAAGACAGAAAGTTTGTTTTGAAACCTGGCCAGTTACTTAGGTGTATTTGTGAGAACTGCAAACTGAAGAACCCAGGATTATGAGAAAATCAAATTTATCAATTCTTACAAAGATTTTCCTCTGCATACTCTTTCCATTGACTTCTAGTTTACCTTACACCTGACAAGTTTTATGTTAACATGATCACATACAGTGTCCTCCTGTTCTGAGCAGTATTCCAGTAAGCTACACTAGTTTCCAGAAACTCTCAGAAATTACGTACTTACCATTTTTTTCTTTAATTTGTCACATTTATGAAAGTCAGATACTACAAATTTATTGAGAAAAAAATATACTTAAAAAGACATCATAAGCCCCATTATGAAACTTAGAAATCTCATTTGAAAGTAGAGGATTGCAATTTGTAATGACTAAAACATCTATTGTAACCATGAGTTGTTTAAAAAACCAATTCTCAATAGGATGAAAGACTTTATAACATTAACGCTTTTATGTTAAATGTTTCTACTCTCTCCAGAAGAGTATTTTATCGTTGTTGAAAAGGCAAACATGCCACTATAGGTGTGGTTAGAATACAAGGAACAGGAGAATTTAGATTTTCTTTCTTATGTATGCTAGTCCTCATCTCCCACAATGCATCCTGAAAGCTCTTATTACCGCAAAAAAGGACATGGAGGTAGGCAATGGAAATTCATAAGGGAATCCAGCAGGTGCAGAAAACTTATCAATCACACTTTGAACTGTATGTCTAGATGACAAAACTGTAAAATTTCAGGAGGCAAGTTTTCTTAAACTTTAATCTCTTTATAATTTTCATCGATAATTAAAGCTCATGTAAAGGAAATATACCAGAGCAAAAGTTTTGACATTGAAATGACACTGATATCTAAGACACCTTTTTCAAATAAATATGTCTATTTTCATCCATGACATTCTGTCCTGGTGCAAAGAGAACTAGCACACAGATAATCAAAATTATGCTTTCAAGAACATTTCTGGATAATGAAAGAAATTATGACCTAATAACATACCAATATAAGCAACAGTTTACCAAAATACTATTTATGTAATGAGAAAGTCTTTTGGCCTTAAGTAACTGCAGACTATTAAACTGTGTGTGCATCCTTCAAATTGCAGATAAGTCAAAAAAATTGTAGATATTTTAGAAGGACAAAAATGAAGATTTTCTATAAAAGCAAAGGAGTAGAGGTTTACAATATATTCTCAATTAACCTTTACCCTTGAAGCAAGAAGAAAAATCTAAATCCCTCCAGGAAGCTATTTCAACAACCGAAACCTTAGAACAGCATTCATTTACAAAAGAAGGCGTTACAGAAGATATTACCAATGTCCGTGCAAGTTCTTAACATCAAGAACCACGGAATCAAGGAATGGTAGGCGTTGGAAGGGACCTCCAGAGATCATCCGGTCCAACCCCCATGCTAAAGCAGGTTAGCCTAGAGCAGGTTGCACACGAATGCATCCAGGCGGGTTTTGAATATCTCCAGAGAAGGAGACTCCACAACTTCTCTGGGCAGCCGGTTCCAGTGCTGTGTTACCCTCACAACAAAGAAGTTCTTCCTCATGTTCAGGTGGAACTTCCTGTGTTCCAGTTTGTGCCCGTTGCCCCTTGTCCTGTCGCTAGGGACCATTGAAAAGAGTCTGGCCCCATCCTCTTGATACGTACTCTTTTGATATTTATAAGCATAGATGAAATCCCCTCTCGGTCTTCTCTTCTCCAGGCTGAACAGACCCAGGTCTCTCAGCCTTTCCTCATAAGAGAGATGCTCCAGTCCCCTCACCATCTTTGTTGCCCTCCGCTGGACTCTCTGCAGTAGTTCCCCATCTCTCTTGAAGTGGGGAGCCCAAAACTGGACACAGTACTCTAGATGTGGCCTCATCAGGGTAGAGAGAAGGGGAAGGATCACCTCCCTCGACCTGCTGGCCACACTCTTTCTTCTTAATGCACATTTTGAAAAAAGATTTAATGAAGTCTGATGAACGTAAACACAACCAACTCATTACCACTTTACTCCATGAACACACTCTGTAGTCAAAGTTGCTGTGTGCACCCATGCACACACTTAAACAGGTTAGGCAAAAAACCCAAATATTTGCTTAAGGTACATGGAAAATAGAATTCAACATAGACCTTCATAAATAAAAAATTGGAGGTTGTCCTATTTGTGGTCCTGTTGTGTTAGCATTGAAGTATACTGAAAGGAATTTGTCATTTTAGAAAATACAGGCATAAGCAAGAAGCTCCCATTCCTCAAAAAACCCCAAACAACCCAAAACCCCAAGCACACTATTACAGCATATGAGAGAAGCCTGGCAACTTCTGAAAAAGATTAAATACAACACTTGCTGGTCTCACTGACTTAAAAACTGGGACCCCCAGCATGCCGCTGTCCATTTTGTGCTGATCTTGTTTTTCAAGAATTCAATGAAGTTGTCACTATTTCTAGTTTAAGCAGAAATTTGTTATTATGGATAGATGAGTAGATCTTCAAACTGAAGTCAGATTCATGTCTAAGTTTCCACCTTCTAACCTTACTAACCTATCTACAGTTCTTTCCACTGTAAAGATTTTCATTCTACTTCACATCATTTCACCAGAAGAAAAATGCATTTGTCTTGCCAGGTTTTCCCAGTCTGTGTGCCTTTAAATTCAGCGTTGCTCTATAGCAAGTATCATACAATCGGATACCAGGGCCTTTTTTTTGCATCTACCTTATAATTGCTGTAGTTACAGATGTAAAACATATCTGATATATTACATGTGGTCATCATTAAGAGTGAGATGTATGCATAATCTTACAGTAGTAACTAAATGCAAGGACTGCATTATGCAGATCACCACACTGATAACAAAAGAACATTTTCCTTCTGGAGCAGCTTAAGCTAAAAGCTTTGTCTTTCACTTGTTCCTAATAACTTATCGGCAAGCTGAAGAAACTCTCTCGATGCATTTGACTGCTATTGATGGATGAGAATCTAAAGTCAACTACATTTCATAGCGCAGTTGTTCATAACCACAAATTCTACCATGTACTGGTGTAATCAATATGCAAGTAAGCCTTTAACAGTGTTGGGATTAAGAGTTTTCTCTGTAAATCTTCTATAATGGAGGTCCACAAGTTATGCATCCCTTATCATACTATAACATGTTATTCATAAGAGCTAAAAATAAAAAATATGGTTTCTTTTGATGAAAACAGGAATTTTAATTGAAGTACCATGTCATGTAGCATATAAGCCTAACATTACGTCACTTTTTAACTTTTTTTCTGTCAAGCTGATTGTCTACTAATTGCTGTGTAAAAGTAGTATTAAGTGAGCTTTTGATTGCTGTGTTGTTTTTTCCAGAATGATATATAATTAACTCAAACTATACAAAAGATAAGGAACAGTAACTAGGGAAGTACAAAGTACAAATTCGGGAACATCGTAGATTGTTAAACCAAAAAAGCAAACATAATTTTGAATTCTGCCTGAAAATGCACTTCATTATCAAGTCTACCATGCTGTAAATTTTGAGTTTTGGTTAGTTTTTGATAGCACAGTAACGCTGACACAATCTAGCAAAGGTAGACTGTCCACTGCCACTAGGGGCAGTAATTTTTAGCGATCAGCTTTTTATATATAAAGTTGGTCAGAGTCTGATCTGTGACATTCCACTAGGAGTTTTTTGAGGACAGATGTATAACAACTCTGCAGAATTGTCCATTAACATGAATGAATAGATTCTATAATTCAGTCATAGTAGTTGTATTTCAGGCAAGAGAACAATCTTTGATGGAAAAAGGCTGAACTGTATTTAAAATACAATGAAATGAAAGAAAGAAACTTTATCAAAGTTTGAGTTTGTTACCAATTTTGCTAGAAAATTTCACTGACTAAAAGACTAACTCTGACTTACAGAGAGATGCATAGCCTCACACACTACATATAGACTAATCTCTCGGAAAGTTTAATGAACAATTTCAAACCAGTTTATTCAGACAAGTCTCAGGTGAAAACAGTACATAATCCTATTTTCAGTTTAAGAAAATGTCATGTATGTAACATATAGTATTATAGATGGTATTAGTGTTTACCCATACGTGTTCTTTATTCATACATTTATTTACTTTTTTGCTGTTGCACTGTACACTAAAATAATGCATTACTCAAAGTATTATGCAGCATTTGAGAATAAAGAACTAATCAACACTGTCATTCAGAGGGCAATGAAAGCATACAGTACTGTATGTATATTTAAAATGAAAAAACTTAAAATAATCTTTCTGCTATCTGAAGATTTCAAATGTCTATATGTATGTAAAAAAAATATTACACACTATATCATACTACTCCGATTTTAATTCTTTTTACTTAGGAAGTATAAACCAGTTCCTCAATAAGAAAATACTGAATTGAGAAAAATAAGAAACATGTTCTTGGAGTTTTTTGTACTGGCTAAACCACATGCTTAGCAGCCATCTTGCAGTTTGGGTAGAGTCTGAGACTACAGGTCATAGTCTGTGAGCTGCACTTTACAGTAGATGTGCAGATCTATAACATCACATCTGGCAGACCTTGCTGCTATAGGAAGTGAAAGATGCCTGGATTCTCAAAAATAAAGCTTCTTAGGAAGAAAATTAAGAATTTTATTTTCAGTGAAACTTACCCTGCATCTATTTTCCAGAGCAAGCACTTGCATTTGCATGGTCATATTCTTTTCCTCCAATTCAGAAAGCCTTATCAGAAATACAGGTTAGGTTCTTTTTAGGGTTATGTACCAAAGTAGTTCCTTTTGCAACCAGAAACGAACTGCAATTTTCCAAGATTTTTCTAATCTGAATAAACCTATATAAACAGTTCCAATAAGGATCTTTAACAATTCTTTTAGAATGCTTTCCCTGCTCTGAACCTTAAGACTGTATTCTGCTGTAGCACATTCCATCTACATCAATACACTCTGCATCAACATAAGTGATTTTTTAGGACAATAACAGTTACATGAGACCGCTCTATTCATTAAAATAAACATATGACACTTTTACTACCATTTTCAAGACAGAATATCTGAAGCATTTTCCCAGACTTTAAATATGTAACTCGCAATTGCAAGGGCCTGTAACTCCTATTTTGAGCGAAAATTACTTCAGAAACAATGTGAACAAAACACATGAAATTACTTTTCTTCCTGCATTGGTTATTTAGTGCAGAATATATACAAAGAATAACTTCAATGCATATATATAAAAAGCACATGACATTGCATGACTGGCTTTTAAATGGTTAAACTCTTGTAAATCATTAAGTTTTGCTGATGAACATTGTTTCCTGGAACAGATTTTCTAAACCTTGCAAAACAGACTTATGACATTTATTTTTCAGGATATACACTAGAGTTCCTGTATTTCGTGCTCAGGTATATGACAGTAGTGAGAAAAAAAGAGTCTAGAGACATCTCCATCCACAGTAGTCTCTGGGAAACAGTTAACTATTGGAACTACATGAAGGTTAAACAGTCTTCAGGTAATGATTAACACTTAAATTACATGTGTTCTCAGAACATTAGCAACAACAGATAAATTCTCACAAACACTACTTCTCAATGAAGGTGGTTTGTTTTATTTTTTCCCCAGCTCAATTATTTGGACTGGTGTTTGGTTTTAAAACACAGAAAGCTTTCTTATTAAGTAAAGGAGGATCCAATTTTCAAAATCTAATATAACTTACACATTTTTAAAAAGTGAATACTCATGAATTTTCTTCTTTTTAGGCTAATGGGAAAGCTTCCTGAAGAGTGCTGAATAACAAAGTTCTGAAGCTTAGAATCCAAATAAAATATACTATACCCCTGCATAAAGTGTTTCTTTATGACGTAAAACTACGTTTGATTCCTGAAAGGAAATTAACACGTGTTAATTTGGGTGTATTTTCTTCTGTGTCAGCAGACTTGCACAGTTTCAGACAGAAAAGTTTCTCCTCATGCAGAATTAAAGTAATTTTTCTTCTGTCGTGTCCAAGATGCAGCTTTCAGACTTATTTCTGCCATTTCATACTCCTAGGGAAAGCCATTTCAGAAACTTTTATGTTCAAAACGCTTGCTCCAAGAGTATGCCATAGCAGAAGGTCACTTTAAGGAACAAAGATCCCATTGCGTTAAGTTAAACTTGATTTTATTTTACCATAAACAAGAAAGTGAGCCAGATGTGACAGCTGATAGACTAATGTCGCTAAAGAAATTTTAACTAAAGTATTCAGCAGAGTACAAAGATTCTTGATGTCTACTAGTCTGGAACAACAAATGCATTAAATGAAAACTGCTTAGCTCTGGCACTACAACACTGAATGTATCCGGGTACTTCCAGACTCCAGTTATGCTTCCCAAGCTCAGATCACATGGCCCTGGAACTTTGGTGTAGAAACACCTATAAGAGAGTTACTGAGATTATAATCTGAAAACCAATGCCTGTGAAACAGTTTCAGCCACCAACTGACAGTTCTCAAAACTTAAAAAGCATTTCTGCTCCATCAAAACTTTTTGCTTCTGTGACTGAAACAAAAGGATTCAACTATTTAACTGATATTAATTCCTTGTTTCCTGCCATATAAACCACTTGAGAAATTATATAAAGTGTTAAACTTCTAGCATTATGATAAGTTATGATTTAGCCCTCTTCTTCAGGTTATTCTGTTTTTCTATTTTCTGAAGTCATTTACATACAACTAAAATGTTTAGGTTTTAAGAATTTGAAAACAGGGTTTTCTGAAATCTCTAAATCAAGGTCCTATTTTTCAGTTGAAGCATTTACCAAGACCAGCTCTCAGTTCATCAGTATTAACAATATAATGTCAAAGTTACCTAACATAATTAAAATATTTAACTTGCAGTTAAAACAGATTTTCATCATGCATGTAATTTATAAAACCCTTAGAAGATCAGGAAGAAGATTAGGAACTAAGACCCTAGACTTTCATTCCACATCCAGAGTAAGAACTTCAATGAAGAAATCTCAATTTTTGCAATTTCTGAAAACTACATCATTTTGCAGTATAATGAAATTTGTTACATTTCAATAGCATTTCAGACCTATGGACTTTCATACTTACAAGGGAAGGACTTTACACAGTCAAAATCATGTACAACATGAGTCAGTTCTAGTCCTAGATCTACACCACAATTCCCTGAGCAAAAACAGTAAGCCAAAAAATATCTATAAATATGCCAAGAAAGTAGCATTATCAAAGAAAGAACAAAAATGAAAAATCAGACCCCAAAAGAAAAAAAAATATCCCTGTTTGGTGGATATCACCAGTCACCATCACGTATCACTAAATGCCATACCAACCGAAGAGCATGTGGGTTACGCTCTACTTTCCAGACTGACTTGAAAAAACCTTGGTGTTTGTTTTAGAAGGTATTTCAATGATTTAAAGCTTTACTGGCAGAGCACTGCATAATAGCTAAATTCTTTGTACTGTAAACATCAGTGAAATTTGTTCTCAGTAACTCTTATTTGTCTATATAAACAGTTTCTGGAATAATACAAAGCATCAAGAACCTATGGAAAGCAAACAAATTCAACACCCACAAAATTACAGCCACAGGAGTGTATTATGGAATCGCATTTTGGGCATCAGTAAAACAAAAAGTCTGTCATAACCTCTGCTACATGTTTTGTGTCTTTTCATGGAGCCAGAAGTTGTCACTGCCATTACTACAAAATGATCAAGTACAAACTAAGCATGTATTTTCTGTGTGTCTTACTTTCCAACTGTTTTCACCTCCTCTCGTTTAAATGCAAGCTAACAGGGAAAAATGTTTTGTATTTGTGGCTTACTTTGACTGAACATATTATGCCATGTTTTCACTGCACACTAACTACTGATCAGACAACTTCCTGGTGTCCACAGATCCAAGATCACAGAACATTTCAAAACTGGAAGGCAACTCTGGAGATCACTTAGTCCAGTTCTCTGGTCAGGGAAGAGGCACACAAGGCAGGGTGCCCAGGACAAATGCCAGTCAGATTGTGAACATCTCCAAGGATGAAGATAACCTTCAGGGCAGCCTGTTCAGCTATTCAGACACCATCACAGTAAAAAAGAGGTTTCTTATTTAATTTCCTCTATTTCATTTCATGCCCACTGCCTCTTTTACTGTCATGCCACAAAGAACCACTGACAAAAGTTTGGTTTTGTCACCTTGCTCCCCACCACATTGAATGTTCACACACTTTGACATATTTTTCACATCCAGTGTCGCACAGCTACAATATACCAAAGCTGACCTTGAGCACCAGCAGCCAAATCCTAAGGTAGGGTGGTGGGAAACACAAACCCAGAGCCCACTGGTGCACTTAGGAAATAAGTAGAGGGAACATGTTTTCAAAGTTTCATGCAGAGGTGTCCCTACTACATCTCTGGAGACATTAATACAAATTACTTAAAGATGACAAGCTGAGCACCACAACAGCAACAGCCACAAAGTCATATATACTGTTTGGTCAATCAAGAGCACACACAAATCTGTTGGAAAAATTGAAAACTCACTTAATGGTCTTTTAAATACCTGACCTTAATGAGTAGAAGAAAAATCAATAGGTCTTCATATGAGTAGATCAGAAGTATTCATGTAGGATGGGCTTTATATCATGTATACTGGCAACAGAAATCCTAAACAGAAGGACACAGCTTTATGCTGAGCACCTGTCGAAGACCAAATTTCTCAATTCTGGTACTGGCATGCACTCAGAACATCCACTCAGCAGGTGTTACCCATGCTGTCCTCTGTCAGCAAAAGAAGCAAAGAATCATTCTTACTGTATTTTTCTAAAGGAATCAAATTAGGAAATATAGGAAGATGTTTACAAAAAGCATATAAGGACATGTAGGAACGCCAAAACTCACTAGAGGTTTTGGAGAAAACTACAGATTTAGAAAATGCTTCACTCATATTTATTATTAAAAAACAAAACAAAACAAAACAATCCAAAATGATCAAATCTAGCAGCTAGTTTATCAATCAGCACTTTATGAACAAGGTTGAGTTAGAAGGTACTTGCAGTACATCCTTTGCAATTTATTTCCTAGCTCTCATTCGAATAGTTTCTCCATTACTCTTGAAGACTGACCTTTCAGTGGCATGTTAAAGGACTAACAGTTTAAACAGTAAATATAGCTTTTGTGTAGCAACACTGTTCCTCATTCCATTGCATTTCTATTTTACATGACATTACCTCTAGCTGTCAATGTTTTAACATTATCTGCTTTCTACAGGAAATGTTTATATCCACACTAACCCTTGAGAAATACAAGATGGCACATTTTTGCATTACATTTCATTGTTATTCCAAATAATATGTGATATGTGACAATTACATCCCAGAGCATAAATTGTTGCGTATGATTAAAATTACAGGATTTCATGTTATTTTTTCTTATATTTTCACCTCTTTTCTTAAATTTATAAATAACTTTGGGGTTTTGTTTCTTTTGGGGGTACCCAAAGCTTCAACACAATATAAAAGTCCCAAATGTTTTGAACAAACAAAGAATAAAGTTAATTTCAACTTCTACTACCTGCATGCATCTTCAAAAACCCAACTATGTTACACAAAGTACTATACTGTAATTTGATAGCATCCAATACCAGATAAATGTAAGTGATGGGCAGTAAACAATTCAGAAGGTGCAAATGTGTATATGTAAAGGCTAAGTCATGCCAATAAGAAGACCATCATCAAGATTTCTGATACTGACCAAAAACATGGGAGAGGTCATTTACCATATTGATCAGAGAACAGGATGCAGGATTGGTTTGCCCTCATAAAAGGAATAATGCAACATGATTTGTTCTCAGAAAGAAGTAAGCACAACTGCTGAGAAAAAGGAGGCAAATCAAAGTTTTTGAGACAGGACCACTACAGTGAAATTACTTATAACCATAGGTGTTTTCCTCTCTCCTCCAATGTTAGAAAATCTTATAAATGAAGCCAAAGCAAGATATGCAATGAGAGTTAAGAGATTTAGTTTTTTCACATATTTTTTAATTTATTATCTTTTTTTTTTAAGAAACATGAGAATTATTTATAGCAAATAATCCTGTCTGGCTTGTGAATGAATACTACGTCAGTCCTAACAGCCTGTAATATCTCATGAAGATGGTCACTGATGGCAAAAGTGTCTTTGCAGCAACACCAAAGGAATTACAGATCAGGAGGAAAACCACTCTTCTGTATATTCAAAGAACCCTCCCCATAAAAACACCATTATCAGAACCATGACGACTGTCATGGGGGCACTTGATGTCTGACATCTGCTGCAAGGAGTCTTAGAATGTTTATATTCAAGAACATTTTGAGGAGATTAAATGAAGCATCAAAAGTAGTTACACCATTTTCAGCTACAGCTAGGTGAGAAACTTCTGGTACAAAAAAAAAAAGTTTCTTTTTAATTCTTTCCTGAACTTGCTTTGTATCACAAGAACAAAGATATAACAGGCAATTTTCATAGTCATGAGATTCACTGAGAGAAACTGTAGTGGCAAAGAGTTTTCCCCAAAATGTTTATCTCCTTCCTGACTAGATAAAAGGACAACAGTTCTCCTGAATCTGGGTGCCTTAACTTTTGACATCTATCTAATAAAGGTTTTATAACAGTAAACTTCCTACAAGTCTGATGAGGAATAATTGAAGTGAATAAAACAATTACTAAGAGCTTCTTGAATTGCTGAAAATTTTTTCATTACTGGACCTGAAACATGTCATGAATGTGCAGGCAAAACACGGGTATGAGATCTGCATTATTGTGGTCTTTTTACTCCACATGCTTACTCATTCCCTCTTGACTTTCCTACCTAAACTCCCAGAATAGCAGAGCACAGAAAACAGTATAGGAACCATTTCAGACCAAGGTGGGTAGGTAGGGTGAGGGAGAAACATACGTAATCACAACTGAAAATGCCTAATCCTTTTTTCTGTTCATTTATCCTTTGCAATAACAAACTTATATTAACAACCCCCTACCACAATGACATTTTCTAGTATAGGCAAAGATTCTGATAAAATTGTATGTGTATCTTAGTAGAAAAATAAAGCTGTGGCTGTGATAACTTCACATCAACTTTATTATTAGCATTCGTATGCAGACAGACATGTATGTTTGTGTTTTGCAGGATAACTAGTTTTGTCAAAAAAGGTGGAAAAAATTCCATGTAAGATACTGTCATTCAGTATAACACAAATATGCTTCCAGTAATTCCTCCCTGCCCCTCAAGACAAAAAAAAACCCCCAAAACATCTGTGTTTAAAGTAACCTTCTGAGTCACTTATTCAATTAATAACATCCTGTCAAAAAAACAGACCAAAGACGTACGGACTAAGATAACATTTAGAGATTAGTAGATTCTTCTGTATCTTAATGGCGTGACATCATCTCGTTTGTGGGAATAAAGACTGAAGTTATTGTCAACTACTATCATTGATTTTATGTGGAAGGAGTTCAAAGACTGCAAGGAATAGAAGCTACATATTGCTTACACGAAAGCTAGGTAAAAGGAAGGAAACTCCAGTACAACTCTTTATCACAGCATTAGATATTAAATGCTAACACATTTTCCTAACACACTTACCATCTAGATGCTTCTATTGATGACAAAGGAAATCACGTGAGAGGTTCTCTTTCGTACTTCTGATAAATACTTTTGTTTAATACTTTGTTTTAGCTTAAATCACTGTTTTAAGCCATTTAAAGTAACCTACCTGAAGGAAACTAGAGAGCACACAGAGAAGTGACTCTACTGGTTAAACAGTAACTCCTCGGACTAAAGGGCAATGTTTAACTGATGAGCACGAAAATTTTAAATAGGTGTGCCATTGCACGAGTTGGTCATCTGTCGGGTAACTCAGCCTAATGCAAAGTTAAGTGTTCAATTTCTTGGAATATACATATGCTCCAGATAATATTTTCAAGTTCTGTATATATTTTAAAAGAAAAAGAAATCACCAGTGTTGTGTTTTAACCATGTTGGGCAGCTGAGTACCACGCAGACTAGCTCACTCTCACCCCCAGCAAGATGGGGGAGAGAATCAGAAGGATAAAAGTGAGAAACCTTGTGGGTCGAAAAAAAGACAGTTTAATAGGTAAAGCAAAAGCTGCACAAGCAAGCAAATCAAAACAAGGAATTCGTTCACTACTTCTCATCAGCAGGCAGATGTTCAGCCACCTCCAGGAAAGGAGGGCTCCATCATGCGTAACGGTTACTTGGGAGGACAAACGCCATTACTCCAAATATCCACCCCTTCCTTTTTCTTCCCACAGCTTTTATTGCTGAGCATGATGTCATATGGTATGGAATATCTCTTAGGTCTGTTGGGGTTAGCTGTTCTGGCTGTGTCCCCTTCCTAAATTCTTGTGCACCCCCAGTCCACTCACTGGTGGGGCAGTGTGAGAAACAGACAAGGCCTTGACTCTCTATAAGCACTGCTCAGTGATACCTTACTCATCCCTGTGTTATCATCGCTGTTTTCAGCACAAATCCAAACCACAGCCCTACACAGCTGCTATAAAGAAACTTAATTCTATCCCAGCCAAAATCAGTATAATCAGTTACATACTTCATGAAGTAGTTTGATTTTGAGGATTTCTCAAAGAGATGCAGTAAATACCTTGGTTTAAGGTAGCTATCCGTAAGCTAATTCAGATCTCGGGAAAAACAGGCACAATAACATATTATCTGTGCTAAGTACCTCTTTAGAGTACAAACACTTGTTTGTGCTTTTTGGTCACGGTGCTATTGTCTGGAAGTCAGCCACGGACTTGGCAATGACCGTAGTGAACATACACTCAAACTAATGTACAACTGAACTGGTACATACAGATATCAGTTAGACCACAAAAAAAAAAAAAAAAAAAAAAAAAAAAAAAAAACAGAAAAAAACCTCTCAAATAGATTTGAGTAACAAATATCTTTATGGAATCAATGATATGCCAGAAGACATTTCATAAAAAGAGATTATTTGTCAACTACATTATTAGTGATTTTCTTTTTTTTAACCACAGCAGATCCTGAGACTGTGAAATGTGAATTACAGAGTTAACTCAATTATGGGAAGCTCTTCAATAAAATAAAGACAATAGCTATCTATGTAATGGAAAATTAACATAATTTCCCATATATTTTTGCCAGTGATGTTGTAAAAAAATGCTCATTTCTACAGATTCTTTATTCAATCTAGCCCATGTTTCTAAATAGCCTAAATGCAACACTTACTTTGAGAATGCTGAAATGTAGTGACCATAAGTAAACAGTGATAAATAACACTATCGAGAGCTTGAGGGGTGCTGATATGCAAGTGCTGGTGAATAGGCAGAGGGCTTATTAGAAGTGGTCAGAAATCTTTTTCCAACCATGCACTTCTGCCCAGAAGTGAGAACAAGGACAATATCACATATGTATCTCATTATGACATGGAAATTCAAAATTCTTTTGTAGCTCTTGCTGCAAGCCCAAGGCCCACAGTTGTGGGATGCTTAACAGAAAGCAAAGTACAAAACCAAACTAAGATTTTACATAAAGCAACCACATAAATGAGGATTACAGTTGTGAAGTGGCATGCTATTAGTTGCAGAACCACTTTTTTTCACTGTTATAAAAACTTTTTGGAAGGTACTGTTCAGATTTGGAATGCACTTCATTTGCTTAATTCATTATTTTCACATATAATTACCGCAAATCTAAGAGTAAAGATTAGAGTGAAGGTTTGCTAACAGTCAATCAGCCTTTGAACATGTAAGAAAAAACTTTTGCTAGGAACCACATAGCACAGGACAGAACATGCAATCTAAGACTCCAAATCTGAAACTGTTTTGTCATAAGGTAACTCGCATCCTTGAGTGTTTCCAGGATCATACACTCTCAGGAAAAGATGTGTTAAATACAACTTGGTTGTGGTACTCAAATTTTACTTCCTAATTTCAAAATGCTTCTTATATAGGGAACCAAAGTACTTTTTGTACAATGCTACTTAAAAGATGTTTACATATTTCAAGGATGTTGTTTTTGAAAGTACAAAGGATCCTAGCAAAGCCATTTAACTCCAAGGGAAAAAGTCAGGACATGAGGAGGGTTTCTAGAAATTCCATTCCCCATGCTCATCTTGCACTCTCAGGAAGTCTCACCCTTTTACAGTAAATTCCTTTTATTTAAGTGCTACCATCACAAATTGAGTATTTTGTGCTTTAACAAATACTTAGATTGCAGTGCTGTCTTGGGGTTTATGTTTTTCTCTTTGCAGAAGGTCAGCAAGCATCTTCTGCATTCCAGTAATTTGTTCTAATCACTGGTGACTCTGACATAGCCTAACCATAGATGCAGATACTACGTATTGAAAAAAAAAAACAACCCAAGAACACCTCCACAAAAAAACAACTGATACTTAAGACGCTACCTTAACAGTTTATTACTTCACAGCTGTTCATTCTCCCCTGCCCCCACATCCCACTTCTCTAACCTAATTTTGCAGACTCTGCTAAACATATGACAGATAACTGGGAGCTTGTTTTATTTTATTTAATTCTATCAATCAGAAATGTATTGTTAGGAAATTCTCAATCTCAGTTTCCTTATATTGCATCACACTGAAGGAAATAAAGGTTAAAACTTGTTCTTGCAGTATTTATACCTACAAGCACTAAAGTTTCCAACATTATTTCTTCTTAGCCAAGCACCCATTTATCTTCATCTTTTCTTTGGAAGTTGTTTTGTAAGATCTTTTGAGTAATTTATGCACTTTTTTTCCCTTTCCACTGTGGCCTCCATGTTATTTGTATCTTTCTCATCATACTTTCCAAGTGTATGCACAATACACTGAAAGCAGTCTTAATCACAGATTCACAGAAACACAGAATGGTAGGGGTTGGAAGGGACCTCCGGAGATCGTCTAGTCCAATCCCCCTGCTAAAGCGGGTGCATCTAGAGCAAGTTGTGCAGGAATGTGTCCAGGCGGGTTTTGAATCTCTCCAGAGAAGGAGACTCCACAACATCCCTGGGCAGCCTGTTCCAGTGCTCTGTCACCCTCATGGTAAAGAAGTTCTTCCTCATGCTCAGGTGGAACTGCCTGTGTTGCAGTTTGTGCCCGCTGACATCTTTTTAGAGGCTCAGAATAAAAATCATGTAACTGAAACAATACTACAAGGAGAATAGGAGGTGTAAGTAAATGTCAGAACTATACACAATGACAGAAATACTTACTCAACAGTACAAGTCCTGTTCATAAGAAAAACCCAACAAGAAATAACTTACCATCAGCAATAGTGCCCTTTAATTTGTCCCTGATGAAATTAAAAAAAACCCTAATATCTTACAGCTGAGGATGCAACAGTCCTTGCTAAATTGATGTTATCTGCAAACTTACTGAGGGTGTGCTTAAACCCCTCATCCGGATCATTGATAAAGATATTAAAGAGAAATGGCCTCAATACTGAACCTTGTGGAACACCACTTGTGACCAACTGCCAACCGGATTTAACTCCATTCACTGCAACTCTTTGGGCTCAGCCATCACCCAGAGAAGGTACATCCGTCAAGCCATGGGCAGCCAGTTTCTCCAGGAGAATGCTGTGGGAAAGGGTGTCAAGGCCTTACTAAAGTCAAAGTAGACAACATTCACAGCCTTTCCTTCATCCACTAAATAAGTCAGCTTGTCATAGAAGAAGATCAGGTTAGGCAAGCAGGACCTGCCTTTCATAAACCCACATTGACTGCACCTGATTGCCAGGTTGTCCTGTATGTACTGCATGATGGCGCCCAAGATGATCTGCTCCATAAAATTCTCCGCCACTGAAGTCAGACTGACAGGCTTGCAGTTCCCCAGATCCTCCTTCTGGCCTCTCCCTAGGAGAAGGGAAAGCCAGGGTAGCTGAAGCAGGCTGGCCAACAGAAGTATTCCATACCATAAAATTCACACTCACTATAAATTGGAAAGCACTCTAGGTACAAAGCTTTAGTAGTCTTTTAGGGGGAGAGGGGTTGCTTATTTTTATGAAATTGGATTGTTTTAAAGGCAGCCTTCAACTTAATAAATCCTTGCCTATTGTGTATTAGTTGCTTAATTCTGACATGATAAAAAACCCAACAAGGACCCACACAGATATCTAGGATAAAACAGACTAGACACTTCTATTTGTTTCTAGTAGTACTATACATTTCTACATGCACAGCATGTTCCTAAATTAGGATTCCACATCAAATGCAAAACCCAAACTCATCATCTTTTGTTAGAAATGAGAACAATTGATGAGATTTCAGTAACACTCGATTACGAACATGAATTACATCCTCACTTCAGTGCTGAAACTTTGCTAAGTTAAAAATACAGCTCAAATTCCTTCAACAGCTTTCTGGAAGTTGGAAGGAAAACATTCTAAGTAAAGTACCATTATACAGCTACCCATAAGTATTGTTCAGTTAAGTCAGACCTTGACAATACATCATCATAGCTCTATCTCAATAGATGATTCTGGTATGCTCTGGGAAAATGCACAAAGCAGAGATAACTGTTATGAGAAGGTTTCATTTATCTTTAAATTTAAGGGGTTTTCACCCTCCAGTAGCTGCAGAAGTCAGAGTTAAGTATACTTAACACAGAGCTAGCGATATTATGCAGTTATGTCAGTTAACATGACAACGTATCACAGTATTTTAACTTTGCTGATCAGTGTTTTCAGATGGTCTTATCTATACATTAAAGTAAGGGAGGAATTCTAGCAAAATTGGGACATACCGAGTGCTCTATTTTTGATATGCAAAGTAGGTAATAAAAAGAATCAAAGCAGAGAAGATGAACACTTTACAAACTTACGACATGCTTTGGACAGAAGCCTGAAGGTGATGATAAACCAAGTTAACAAAGTCAAGTAGGTGCAAAGTTGAAGGCAGATAACCAATGAGGCCATTAGCAGCTTTTGCTGACCATCTCAGTTAGGAAACCATAAAGCATGAAAACGGTTAATTTTAGCAGAATGGCGGGGGGGAATGTCTGGAGGCAGCATGCAGTCAGGCTACCAGACAGGAGTTGGACACCTTGCAGAGACCAAGTAAATGTCCTCTTCCTGTGAGTCTATGGTGTTGGTGTTGAACCAAAAGCCATTACTGGGGAAGAGAGAAGTGTGCTAGAATAAAAATTGGTATCCATTTGCTTTGCTCTTCCCACTTAATAAGATCTTGGATTCTCTATCACTTAGTGGAATGGTTGTGTCCTGGCACCTCAGCTTTGGATTCTCCTGTGGCAATGCTCTACCAGTTCTCCTCAAGATTGCCATTTTTGATCAACTCCAAAGGTAACAGATTCACTAAACCTTTGATTTCATTCCCTATAGCTGCTCCATCTTAAACTCAACCTAAAGACAGTACCCACAGGGAACAGAAGTTTTACATTATCATAAACAATACTGCATTTAAGGTTCTGAAATTCTCATGTCCATACACAACTCAAACCATCCATCTTCAAAAAGTATGACTCAAGCAGTACTTACAAACATCAGATTACAATATAAAATATTTCTAAAAAGGGTATTTTCTAGTGCCTGGGAATTCTTATTTCCAGAGAGAGAGACATGCAGACAAGAGACGCAGCTGAGCGGGTGCTGCAACTTAAGAGCACGGATTATTATCCACATCTACTCTTTCATGTGGGTACGAATGACACTGCACACTGGAACCCGACCAGGAATAAGCAAGACTACAAATCCCTCGGGCTGCGAGTGAAGAACATTGGTGCCCAGGTCATTGTCTCCTCGATTTTATGAGTTAGGGGTAAGGGCAAATCCAGGAATAAGATGGGTAATGAATATCAACTTCTGGCTATGTGGCTGGTGTCGTCGTGAGGGTTTGGGTTTTTGTGATAGTGGGACATTCTTCAATGAGTCCAATCTGTTGGGGAGGGATGGGTTCAACCTGTCTAGAAGGGGCAAGAGAATCTTTGGCAACAGGCTGGCCAACCTGGTGAGGTGGGCTTTAAACTGAAGGACTTGGGGGGTGGGGTCCAAAATAGCAATTCTCATGCCATTGCAACAAATTGGGGAATAAGCCAGGCCAGACGGGGCAGTGAAAAATGTTCCTTAGCTGCCTCCCTAGGTGACAAGGAGAAGGCCAACTATCTCAAGGATGTGTATGACTACAGCAGATCATCTTGCACCCCTCCAGGGAAACCAGTGTGCTCAACTACCTCCCTGAAGTGCATGTACACCAACGCACACAGTATTGGGAATAAACAGGAAGAACGAGAGATGTGTGTGTGGTCGAAGGGCCATGATCTCATTGCAATTACAGAAACATGATGGGACAGCTTGCATGACTGGAATGCAGTCATGGACGGCTATGTACTCTTTAGGAAGGGCAGGACAGCAAAGTGTGGTGGTGGAGTTACTCTTTATGTGAGAGAGCAACTGGAATGCATTGAACTGCACCTAGGGGTGGATGAAGAATGAGTCAAGAGCCTACAGGTAAGAATTAGGGGGCAGGACAATATGGGTGACACCACTGTGGGTGTTTAATACAGGCCACCTGATCAGGATGAGGAAGTTGACGAGGCCTTCTACAGACAACTGAAAATTGCCTCACAGTCACAGGCCCTTGTTCTCATGGGGGACTTCAACCACCCTGGTATCTGCTGGAAAGACAACACAGCTGGGCATGCACAGTCCAGGAGGTTCCTGCAGATCATTGGTGATAACTTTTTAACACAACTGGTACAGGAGCCAACAAGGAGAGGAGTCCTGCTGGACCTGATACTAACGAACAAAGAAGGACTGATTTGGGATGTAAATGTTGGGGACAGCCTTAGCTGCAGTAACCATGAGATGGTGGAGTTCCAGATTCTGTGTGGACAAAGCAGAGCAACAAGTAGGACTATAGCTCTGGACTTCAGGAAAGCTAACTTTGCCCACTTCAAAGACCTACTTGGAGGAATCCCATGGCTTAGGACTCTAGAAGGCAGGGGGGCACAAGAGAGCTGGTTAATATTCAAGAACAACCTCCATCACACNGCACCTAGGGGTGGATGAAGAATGAGTCAAGAGCCTACAGGTAAGAATTAGGGGGCAG
>VZSC01004495.1:0-30611 GCA_013398225.1 Steatornis caripensis
CACCGTCCCGGCTGCGGCCGCGGCCCTGCGGGCAGAGCCCCGGGCAGGGCAAGGAGGCGGTAAGCGCTGGCGTGGGCGGGCAGCGGGGGCCGGGTTTCCTCCTCCCGCAGAGGGGGGCTTTGTTGGGGCCACCCCTCGTCACTCCCCACCCCGCCGTGGCTGCCCCTTGCTGGTTCCTCTGCTCCCCAGATGCTGGGCAAGAAGAGGCTTCATCCTGCCTGGGGTGCTTGGGGCGCTGGGGGCCTGTCCTGCAAATGAGAGCGTCAGAGAGCATCTGCCAGCGGTTAACTCATCTGAGCGCTGGCGGTAGGCGGTGGGGAAAGACTTGGGGCACTGCCTGGGCCAGCAGCGGGGCAGGCGGGATGAGCGGCACTGACATCAAGACAGGAGAAGCGGTGGCAGGAAAAGAGCGACTGGTAACAATTCTGCACGTTTATTTTCTCGCACGAGGTGCTGTGGGGTCACGGCGGCTTCTCTGTAAGTGGATGAATCACATAGTGCATGCGTGTCAGCTAAGGCACAAAAGGAAGGAAAAGCATCCAGATTAGAAAGACGACCGAAGAATTATCCCATTACCGGAGCGGTGGACAGCTGGCTGTGCCATGCTAGATGTGAACTACACCCTTTGCTGGACTGCGGGATGCTAGGATGCGAACTGCTCCCATTTCGCGGCTAGGGCTCAGATCCTGAAAAGGGCTGGGTCCCGCGGGGCTCCTCGGTTTTAACGACTCCCCGGTGTGAGAGCTGGTGGGTCCAGAATTCAGGCTGTGCACAGCACCCTCTGCATCCTTCTAGGCGTTCTCCGGGTGCGAGCCAGGGTGCACAGCAAGCACTCCAGTGGGAACATAGGCCTGGGAAGAGAGATGTGGCAAGGGAGATTGATTGACGCTGTAGAAGTTGAAGGTCAAGTTAGTGCTATCATTTGGGTCGGCAGAGCATCTAGGGGTTTGGGAGTAGGTGCTGGTTTTTCTTCAGGTTAGTGGAGTGGGCGAAATAGCAAGGGGTTTGCCGCGTCTGACCCACCTGGTGCCTCCTTTTGTTACCTCGTCGTTTCTGACTTTGTTTTTCAGACAAACTTTGTGATTCAAGAAAGCCACCATGAAAGGTGAGGAAGTTCGGCAGAGGAAAAAAGAAGGCAGGACTAGGAATGGAGAGCGATCCAGGCACAAAGCAAAGAGCAAGGGTAAACACAGAGAGAGCCGACTTGGCAGCCAGGAGGCGGAGGATGGCTCTTTGCCGGCACAGCAGAAGCTGTTGGCTGAGGAGAAAGCGGCCATGGCAAAGTCACGCGAAGAGTCAGCCATCGCAATTTGCTTCCAAGTGGTCCTGCCATACCTCCTAGCTGGGCTTGGCATGGTCTTGGCAGGCATGGTGTTGGATTATGTTCAGGTAAGGGAAAGGAACTGATGTGATGTACCTGGAATGGGATCAGCAGGGGACTTCGGATTTGCTCTGGGGATAGCAAAGTAAAGGAGGGTTTGCGGCAGTATCACGTGCCGACACGTCCTTCAGGAATCAGTAGTTATGTACTTTTGTGCAGCTCTCAGGAGACAGCGTGTGGTGTTTTCCTGGGCCTTTTTCTCTTCTAGAGGTAAAAGACAATATGGTACGAAAGAGCGTGCAAACGGGGCGAGGCGGCTGCGCAGGAAGGTGCGGTCCTGTGCAGAAATCTCGCCTTGGTCCTGGGAAGAGGGTGGCTGACTTGCAGCCCCAAGGGCTGTGGTGATGTAGCACTTTCCTGCGGTAGATACAGCTGTATCCCTCCTGGACGTAGCTCTGGGAAGTCCTGCATCCTCTGCTTCATTGCGCAAGGAGGCAGCCGGCCCAGCGCCGTTAACGCTTCGTACAACCAGCCCAGCCAAGCCTGCGCACCACATGCTTTTGTAAGGCCTTGTAGCAGGTGACTCAAATCCTTGAGCCTTCTCGCGGCCTGTGATGGTCAGGACCAGGCCTTTCCTCCTACGGTGCAGCAATACAGAGCTTTGAGGTAGTGGCGCGCACCTAATTTTAGACAGTTTAAAGCTATGGTTAATTTCCAGATTATAAATTGCTCTGCCTTTGCACTCTAGGTGACCCTCAGTGCTGTGTGCCTTTTTGTTAACCCTTGTTATTTGACTAAGCTGGCTGTTGGGTCAGACTCTCCTGACCTGTCTGATACGGTGACACTGAAACTACTGTGCTTGCATTGACAACTTTCACAAATCTGGAGCTGTGTTCTCTTGCTGTTAGCCCTGGGCTGATCTCCCTAAACTAGAAGAGCTATAAAGGCTTAAGAGTGACACAGTGTTCTTAGCTGACCTTAGCATGTACTCAGCACCCAGCAGAACGTCTAGTCAGATCAGAAAATGCCAAGGCAAATCCAGAACCCAGTGGCAAACTACTTTTTGTCTCCAGAGATGTCATTCTGAGAGTCTTGAGCCCTGAGCAGCTGCTTTCGTTTTTATTTTTCAGACTGTTCAGACCTGCCCATTCCTCTGACATTCAACACGTTACCTCCTGTTGTGAGATGCTAAAGCGTGAAAGAGTTTGCAGATGGGTTTATGATGTTGGAGGAGTGTTTTTCTTTCAGTGTTCTTCCCTCGGAGTTTTTTTTTTTTCTAGGAAGGACTGGGTCACTAATATGAACAGAATGTGAAGCAAACCTCATAGACCTCTGAAACTGCAAAAGTCTGGTTTCTGTTTTATGCAAATAAAGAGCTCACAAAGAGCTTTCGTATTAGTGCCTAGAGCCTGGGAAGTCAACCCACGCAACGTCTCATAGGAAAAGCAGGCCTTTGGCAATTAGCACGGTGAATTTTCATGTGCGATTGTGGACCGCTTGAGCGTGTTTCATCACGGAGTTGCCGCTGCTAGGAACTGCCCTTCCTTTCTAAGCCAGTCCTGGCCTCTGCCCACGCCGCTGCTGCTGTTTCGGTGGGGCAGCAGGAGATGCTGTGAGGCCTTGGGCCCCAGGCGCTCCCATCCGCTAGCGCTCAGTCTCTCCACATAAGCTCTCTTCTCTGACCTTTCCTAAAGCGAGGAAGAGAGGAGCGAGGTAAGAAACAGGAAAAGTACACAGCCTGATCTGACAGCGAGCTGGCAGTCAGGGGTGATGGTACTCCAGCAACTGGGATGTACGGTCCCTGAAGACCATCGTCCTCCTGTGGGTCTAAGGTGTCAGAATAGCGCTGTCTGCTCCTAACACTGCCATGCTGTAAGAGCACACGCTGGTACCCTGTCCCTTCTTTGCAAGTATGATGAGGTACATCTGAAACTGTATTCTTTTGCGCTTGTCATCTTTCTGTTCTTTTTTTTGTACTGTGACAGCAGGTGGAGGTCCTAGATCAGGGTCAGGGCCCACCAGAGAGGCTGTTTCTGCTTTGGCTCCTCCAGGACGACGCTACCTTTTGGCTAGTTTGCAAGCTTAGTGTATTTGTGTGCAGAGAAGGGCAGCGGTGTACCTCCTGAGGGGTGCAGCTCTGAGGTGGGGTTTTTTTTTCCCCAACTAGTTAGAATCTTTTTCCCGCCGTTCAGCAACGCTCCCCTTCCCTGATGCATCTCTTTGCGGACAAACACGGTGTTGTTTCTTTGCCAGGAAAATATGATGCATGTCTTTGCTGACAAATATGGTGTGGATCTTTATCAGAGGCTCCTTAAATGCATAATAAAATGACCCAGTGTACACAGGCAGGTCACCTGAACCAATTACCTTCTCCGTATACTGATTCATCGGTTGAAGGCTTTTTATGGTGCTTGCTTAGAAACAGACAGCGCTCAAGCATGATAAACTCATAAACCCCTCCACACTGATGCTTCAGTACAGGATATGCTGCTGCTGGGTTTTTTAATGGCATTTGAGTCATTCAGGCTCGTTCGTATTTCCTTTACATTAATGTTTCTGCCTGTCGGCGTTCCAGCTGGCAGACACAGTGACATGCGGGGCTAGGTATGTGTGTTATCAGAGCTTTGAAAACCTGTGGTAGTCGGCCAGAGATTGTCCTGTATTTTCTTGAAGCCTCCGTGAGTTTCTAACCAGAACTGGGCCTTCGTGCTGTCACTTCTCAGTTCCTGGCTGGTGTAAAGAGGGTGGGTCATGTGTGGTTGTTACAGGATTTTTATTAACCTCCCTCTTCCAGCTATTGTGGGCTTTTTTTTTTTTTGCAGTTAGATTAGCTGCAACGTATTCCCTTGTTAACTTTCGGCTAACCGGGCCATTGTTAGGTGGAAGAGACACGCATACACATCGAGCCAGCCTGGAGAAGAGAAGGTTTTGGGGAACTGTACCGAAATATCAACCTAGAAAGCAACAAAGGACAGATCTCCCATCCGTAGCTAGGGCTTATTTTCCACCCTGCCGTGCTTTCGGAGAGATCTGCCATGCCATCTCAGCCCATTAGGTTTTGTGCTTTGGTTTGCGTGAGCTCAGACCGAAAGAAACACAATCTAACTGGCTGAGAACGTCCTCGGTTCCCTGGTTATCTAGTTCTGTCCAGTCCTGCCGATGCATTTAGCTCCAGGCTGGGGACCCTGTCACAGGGACGGAGTCCGCAAGTCATTAATCTTTACGTCCGTCTGCAGAGAGTATCAGGAAAGGGGTTGGTCAGTACAAAAAGCGTTAGTAAGGCAATGTGATTTAAACATTGAATTTGAGCTGGATGAGAAACCTGAATCTTTCATGCCTGCCAGTGAATACTTGCTTTCACTCGTTTGCCGTCACGGGGGCATGGCTGGATTTGGACACGTGGTCGAATAGTGAAAAAGCTCAGTTGCCGACTTACTAAACCAGTCCTGCGCCCTTCCATCCTGAATTGTGCTTAGAAAGCTTTTTGATCCTGTAGTCCAATTAGTTTGCCCAAATCAGTTATCGGAAAGGAGCCCCAACAGAATACGCTGACTCCCTTCGCTGCACACCTGACTTTGAGCTGAAGAATACACTTGAGCCTTCACTGGGCAGGATACAACTTCTTTGGCTCTCCGTGGCCATGATGCAGCTCTAGTTCTTGAGCTTGTGCCAGCTCTGCAACCATGGAGGCTCTGGAGCGAGACCCCCCTCTCGCAACGACGGTATCTTCCTGGGAGGACGCAGAAGCAGAGTGTTACTCTTTAGGCCAGGAAGGGAGAGCAGCTCACAGCACGCCATGGAAACGTTCACCCTTTCTCTCCCTTGCCTGCGGTGTGGCGCAGATTACGGAGCTACCTTAAATAAGCTCTGGCTATGACTCTTATCTTGGCCTTTGCAAACTAGCAGAAAGTTGAAGTGATGACAGCAGATAAGGGTGTTCACTTGTGAAGCTTATTGGCTGGTTCTCTGGATTTTTTTCTTTTTCCCCCCTGAAAGCCAGTCATTCAGAGGTGTAGCTGGCATAGAGCGATCGTGACATCCCGCGGAGACCGTGGAGGGGACAAGAGGGGCTGGGGTCTGAAAGGACAGATCTCTCACCAGCTGGCTTAGCTGTGTCACTTGCCTGGGGATGAGACCCGTGTAGTATCGTCAGCCGTGAGTGAGAAATGTGGACTCGTGTTTTCCTTGACCTTTCTTCACCTTGAAGGGAGAGCGAAACGGATCGTGGTTGTTAACCCCGCACCTCCTCAGCCTTGGGACAGCGAGAGAAAAGTTCAGCGTTGCTTATGGTGGGAGTGAGGAAACTGGGACTGGTTCACAGCAGGCTTACATATTAAACCATCGTATCAAAGGCGAGCCGCAGCCTGACAAGAAATGTAACCCGAGGAGAAAGGACACTAGTGCGTTTGAGCACGCTGAGGGATTCTTGCATGACCTGTCACTCTTTCAGTGCTGTAGCCTGAGCAGGTCTTACTGGTTTTTACCGAGGTGGTGGGAGCTGAATGGGGTGTGGGCTCGTTTCTATTCGTCCACAGACACCGCTGCGATCTCCTCTTCTCTTTTTTGATTCACCCCTGGATATAACTCGGAGAAATAGCGTCCGTCAAGTTTGCTGCCACTTGGGCTCAACTCAGCTGGATCCGTTTTGGAGGATACCCTTGCTGCGACCCTCTCGACGTGCTCCTAGGAAGAGAAGAAGCTAAAGCAATTTGGCATCATCGCTGTAGTTTGAGGAAAACCACTTCTTTTGACTTTGGAGAGAGCCACCAGGAAGATCTGTGTGATGTCCTAATCTCCCCCCATTTGCCCTGCTGAGCATGGGGTAATGGTGTTTGGACCATGGTGGTCACCCAGTTACAATTAGAACTGTGCTTCCATGGCAAGAAACTGAGAGGTTTCACCTGCAAGTTGACCAGGTCGGCCAATGGATTTCTCCCAGAGACTTCGTTCTCCATTGCCTCCCAGATTTTCGTGCCGTTCCTTCTGGCTGGCTTGGGCATGGTAGCTGCTGGCCTCTTGATGGATGTTGTTCAAGTAGGTACATGTGGTTAGGCAACTTTGTGGTGAGAGGGTGGTGGGCTGCTTCGCTGACCGTGAGTATTTGTGCGGTTTTGGTTTTGACGTGTGTGGTCCTAGCAGCCAGTCAGCAGGATGGCTGTAGGCTTTTGCTGTGCTGGAGAGACACTATGCATCTTCTTCAGATCTGCTCGTGGGCTCCTTGTAAAGTGGCTTCCAGGCAGGCTGCCTGGCGCTGCCCTTGGTGCGTTAGGCTGGGTGCTCCCTTTACTGCGTCTAACTAAGCACTTTGGTGATGACTGCTGTGAAGCAACCGGGATCAGACTGTGGCATATTTCCCTATTGCGTGATATTATTTCTTTCCTTCAAAAATTGCTGATAAGGAGATCTAGGTCAGGGTAGTTATTAACTACCTGCCTCACTTAGAGGCAAGTTTATGCTTTCAGTTCTTTGCAAACAACCTAATGTAATCTTTGGTCTAGAAGGCATTTAGATACTCTGATGAGAGGCATGCCAGCATAAAAAGATTAGCATTGCCTACAAACTGAGTGCTTCTTGGCCAGATTCTGAGGTGGGTGTAAATTTGGACTAACTTCCATTGACTTCCAAGGAGTGCTGCCGGATTTACGCCGTCGTGCCCACAACCAGAATCTATCCCATCCGTCTTTTCTTTGTACCAATAGCACAAATAGAAATGCAAAATTTGATCTAGTTGGGGCGTATCGTGCCAGTGGATTTACAAATCAAAAGGCTGGCAGAGTTTCCCGAGGATATATCCTGCACTCTGAGCTCACTGGAGTACATTGGATTCTCTGGCATTGGTACCGCAGCAGGAGCTAAATATGGATACTTGAGTGTTTGGAAAGACAATACCTTGCTGCTTTTTCTTGTATTGGAAGAAACAAAGAAGGCAGAGAAGTTGAATTAAAGGGAATGCGAGGGATATCAAAGAAGGGTTAACTGGAGTGGCACACGCTGTTGCTGTGCTGTGTTTGTCGTCTCCACCTTGTGCTGTTCTTAGGCACAGACCTGTCTTGCAGCATTACAGAAGTTCTCAAACTGCCCAAGATGTTATGTTAATAGCTAGCAGTTATCTTTGGCCAGGTATCTCGGAGAGGGATAAAGACAGAGTACATACCCACTCCGTACCCTTGGCAGGTGAATCAAACTCATAAAACTCATATTGGTAATCACGAGGGTTCACGCTGCTGAAACTACAGGTTTTTCTCATCCCAAGAGTTTTCTGGTCCTAAGATTTGCCCATTTTTCAGGCAGTGGTCTGACTGAGGAACGCTTTGCCCTATTTGCAGTCACGGCGGAACATTCTTAGGAAATTCCGTGTCTGCCTTTGACAGGAAGATATACGGGCAAGCTCAAGGATGGTATCTGGAGCGTACGTGTGAGCTTAATGGTGCTGCCCTTGTTTTTTGACATACTAAATATCTTGAAATAATGTGCTGGGATTCCAGCTGGCGCTCTCATTTGCAGGGCTGATGATGTTGTAAAGAGGAGAACGAAGTGGAAATTGCTTGTTCGCGTCCTGTCAAACTTTTCAGGATTTTAGCAGTTTCTGATCTGTCCTGGGATGAAACCAACAACTATTCATGTTACTGTTTAAAAAAAAAAAAATCAACAAGAGAGATTCGTCGATCCCAGTTGACTCCCAGCTCAAACCTGCGTCTCATACTGTGATAAAAGGATGCCCAAAGAAATAGCCGTTTTCTCGTCTGGGTTGTGCAGATGATGCAGTCTCTGTGCTGGGCTGGTAGGATGTCAAAGGTCTTTTCTTGCTGGATGTTTCCGCCTCTGCTCCAGCGATCCTTGGCTGGCTGGTCGATCTGGATTCCAGGCTGGCTGGCATTGCTGGAGACCTTGCAGGGTCCTGCCAGTGTTTGGCCCACTCTTTTACAGTCAGGTGAAAAATCAGATTGAAGCTGGGTGATTGGATTTCAAACCAGAGGATTCAGGGGGAAAGCTTCCCTTTCGTTCTCCCCTTCCACACCACTGCAGCGGGACGCAGTCCGAATAAGTCACAGACATAGATATCCCTGGCCTTTGTTGATAGAAGTCCATGAGATGATTAGCATTGAAAAGGATTTTGAATTGGCTTGCGTTTCGTAGTTCAGGATCTTTTGAGCTTTCTGTGGACTTGTTCAATGGAAAAGGCAGGAAGATTCAATGGAAAGGGCAATGGAAAACCTGTGGGGTTTCTCAGCTGCTGCGTTGGGAAGATGGATGCCCTGGAGGGGTAAGAGGACATGGGTTGGGGCTGCGGGGACGGGGTAAGGAGGGACAGCCGGGCTGGACTGCAGTGGGGGAGACTGTCTCGGTACACGATAGCCTCTCTTCCTCTATGGGACCCCGCGAGCAGCTCCAACTGGCATGAGGACCAGCCGCGGTGGGTCACAGGGTAACCAAGTTTCTTCAGAGCTGAGCTTTAGGGCTGTTGCTCCATTAGGGGGACGTGAAGTGGGAAAGAGTCTCTTTCTGGCTCAGTGTCCTTGTGTGGATTTGCAACGCTGCAGGGGATGTTTCTGTTCCTTCTAGGCCAGTTTTCATCTCAAAGGACAGAGAGGCTTCCTAGACTTAATCCAGCTGTCTTCGTTCAGGCCGCTCCCCGCCTGCACGGCTCTAACCTGCCACGTTCACCTGCGCCTCCAGCTGACAGTCCTGCAAGGCGATGGCCCAGGGATCATCTGTTTATTCTGTATTTCTGCGGTCTCTAACACAATGGAGTCCTGGCTGCCGTGGTATAAATCATTACGAATCTGTCCTCAGGCTCTTGGTGAGTCACTAATGAGACTCAGATGGAGGCAATTAAGTCAGGGTTTTTTTATTAGTACAGTTGTGCGATTCTTTATTAATCGTTCAAAGCTTTCAGTGTGATTATAGGTAAGGCAGAGTCCCAAAAAATCACACCTCACATCCTGAAACTTCTGTTATGATGTCTGGAGACCCGCGAAATTCCTCACGAACACAAGGACTGGCGCTTACACTGATACAACAGTCATATTTCCCAAAGGTGACCTGCACAGAAAATACAAGCAGTTGAGTTTTTCTCTTGTTTTTTATTTATATGTCTTTTTATGTGCAAAACGTGCAAGGGCTTAAGTATGAACGTCCACACGCCTGTGTATTTTAAATTACTGGATTTTTTTTTACATGGTGACCACGAAGTCTGGTTTTTTTCCTCTCTCTTTTGAAGGTGTCAAAGATGTGTTTGGATCTTTATTCTTAATTAAAGAGAGAGGAGAGAGCGGGATTTGAATCTTTAAGAGATGTCCGCCCCTAGCTTTTCTTGGGTATTTTAAGTTCCACGTTAACGAATTCAAGCAAAATTGTAGTGTGTCAAATAAGGTGGCTGTTCTTGTGGTGTCTGTTACTTACTCAGCAGTAACTTATCTTTAACGTCTTGAAACGTGCCTGTTTCCAGGTCACCACTGCCAGAAAATGTGCCTTTTTATATTGATGATAATGTTTTGCCTGTTACCTGCGCCTCTGAGGCGCGTCTCGCACCACGTGCTCGGGGCTGGCTCAGCCCCACATTCATTCATCCTGACCCAGGAGCAAGCTGTGAGGTATTCCCAGCAGTCACACCGCCGGCTTCCCACAGCTTCCCGTGGCACAACGAGAGCAAAACACGGAGCCATTACACCCAGATATATATTTCCCAACAGGCTGAATGTGTCGACATTTACTGTGTCTGTCCAGCCTCCTGGATTTTCGGGTTTATAGAATCCCAATGGATGCGGAGAAGGCGGGCAGGGATCTGTTGTTCATTTTGTCCTCTAGTGCCAGAATTCAGGACAAGTTCGAGTTAATGCACGAGTTGATCCTTCACATGACGTGCAGCTAAACTACGGAAAATTTTGCTGCAGGATGACACGTGGGTTGGAGCGGGGAGGAGATTGGATGAGCAATCCTTGGAGAGAGAAATCCTTTGAACGCTGGTAGGTGTGCAGAACCAGCCGCCCCACCGCCCCAGCTCAGTACGCTGTGGCACATAGTCATAGGCTGGAAAATACACAGCAGAATTACCCCGTCTACTTGTCGTCTTTCTTTTTTTTTTTGTGTCAATATGTAGATTCTTGTTTCGTACCTCTGAATTTGGCTGCTGGTGGAGCCAAGGATAGGTTAGATGGACCTGACGCATTGCAGCTGCTCTTCCTTTCTTGTATTCTGCTCTTAGATGTTGACNGTACATCTGAATTTGGCTGCTGGTGGAGCCAAGGATAGGTTAGATGGACCTGACGCATTGCAGCTGCTCTTCCTTTCTTGTATTCTGCTCTTAGATGTTGACTGAGTTGGTTTTACTCCATGGTGAGCTGCTCCGTTCTGTGATTTCATCCCGATGTGGGCGCCTCTGGCTATGGTGGGACTTTGCCAACATCCTTGAATGCACAGGGGGTGAATGAGTTCTGTTCCACGGCGCTGTATGGTAGATAAATTAGAGAAGACGTGTTAAGCGACAAAGTTTCTTAAGGTTTCCGATCTTGTCTAGTGTTGCAGCTGATTCAACAGCTTCGTACAGTTCAGCTTCAGAGGAGCAATGATAAGATATTGGCCCAGCAGTTCAGGCTCATGGCATATCTTAATTCAAAATCCTTTTTCCAGCTGTGCTGGGAGCGTTCTTGGTAACAGGAGGATTTAGGAACTGCCTGTGGAGATGAGATGCAAAAATCTCCTTCCTTCCCACCACCGGTCTTAGATGCTTAGTTGGAAGTTTGGTAAAAAAAGACAGGCACAACTTTTTGTTGTTAGATGGTTTCCAGATCTTTGTGTTTGTTGTTATGAGTCTGGATAGCAATAGGCGTTCCTGTATCTAGTGTCAGTACAAAGGATGGAGAGCATGCTGTATTTCATTTGGCTTGTGAACCCTAATTGTTTTTCACGTCGTTCTTGGCTAATGCTAAAGGCACGTGATAATTTTGGCTTCCCAAAATCTTCTGCTGCCCTCAGGAAGAAGCTTCCTTCCCTGTTAGGATAGTGCTTTCCTATGCACGAGATCAGGAAGAATATCACAAGCTAAAACTTCCTTCCTTCGTTCACAAAATGCAACCAGCCCAGGGCAGCGTCTGCCCCAACGCGCGCAGCAGACACCTCTAAGGCAGGTTGTGAGATGGGAGCCCACTCCCCTTTGAAGCAACAGCATCGGACTGGTCAGCATCACAAACTGAGGTCGTTGCCTTTGTTTTCTTCCTTCCAGCACTGGGATGTGTTTCGGACAATCACGGAAGTTTTTATCCTGGTTCCTGCCTTGGTTGGCCTGAAGGGGAATCTTGAGATGACGCTGGCATCCAGGCTCTCTACTGCCGTGAGTGCTAACAAGGCGGTGGCGGGGTGTGCGTGGGGAGCGGGGGGGGTTAGCAGGAGGCATCAGGAGATTCTGCTTCTATATAACCACACTGTGTGTGTGAGACATGCCCTTTTCTGCTAAGTAGAAACTAGTGGTGTGTGAGTGTTAAAATAATGTGTTTGTCCTCATTTTGTAACTGGAACAGAATTTCCATCTGTGCTTTGAAGGTGAATTAATCCCTGGGTGGCCAATTGCTGATATTTGGGGCCCTGTGACACATGAAGGAGACAAAGCCAGGGCTCCAGAGCTGTCAGCTTCGGTACTGGATTGCTTTTCTGTGCGTATCGATCCTTGAGAGACCCAGGGCTTCCTAGCAGTCCTGCCTTGGGGGGAGCAGACGGAGGCTTTTTGGGAACCTGCGGAGCTTTTGCTGCTCTGGATTTGATCTCTCTTATCTCCCTAAGCAGTTTTGTTTACTTCGGGCTGTTTGTATTGCACGTCTCAGGAGAAATCGGAGCTTAACAGAGCAATTTAAGGGGAATGAAAGAGGAAAAATGGTCTAATTTGTTCAGCTTTTGCTCTGTGCGGGATGCGCTGGATGTCCCCGCTCCATCTTTAGCTGCAACGCCTCTGCCACCACCACGTCAGCCTCTGATGCCCCCGGGACACTGGGCTGGAGCGTGACGGAGATGCGTCCAGAAGGAAGTGCAGGGAAGGTTGGGAGATGCCAACCTGCGCCCACCTCTCGCAGCCCCTTTCCCTCAGGGACCAGGTGAAACTGCCTTCAGCAGCCCCCTGTGTCACCGGAACAGGTTTTTAGGGTGTCTCTCCTGGCTCCTAGGCTAACACCGGACAGATGGATGATGCCCAGAAGCAATGGAAAATGGCCACCTGCAATTTAGCCCTTATCCAGGTGAGTCACTTCAGCTGAGAGGGGGAAAACGCCCTTTTCTCTTGCTGTGCTGCAGCCCAACAGCATCTGTTCCCAGCAGTGCTGGATCCAGAGCTGTCGATTTGGGGCGGGTATTCTCAACAGAGCCAAGCAGAGCCCAGGACTTCACCTCCGACAAAGCTCTGTGTGGCCCCAGATCTTGCAGTTTAGCTGCAAAACATATCTAGATATTTATTGCCTTTGTGGACAAACTGAAATAATGGAAAAAACCCTCCTTTCGCAGGGGGAGCTGCGGCACGATCCCTATTTCACAACAGCCCCTAGATAAAGCCTGTCATTTACTGGCAGTGTTTGGGAGGCAGCCTTGGGCAGGAGGGGAGAGATGGGAGAAATGTGCCTCTTGAAGCTCTTTTTGCTTGTTAAAATCCAGCAACCAGCCTACAGGTTGCACATGGCAAGGCCACAGGGCTTGCGACATGTGTCTGTGTGCTTTCCCTTATCTCCTTCCACAGCTTTCAGCTTGCTAGGAGTGCTGTGTTGATGGGGAGCCCATTTTTGTGGTGACCAGGGCTATTTCTTTGCTGATGGACTCAGTGTCCTTTGCTGAAACGTTATCTGCCCTTTGCAGGCCTCCAGAGTTTTTCTCCAAAGTTTCTCAGGATTTTTTTTGAACCTAGCGGAGCCTTACAGGGATGCTGCTTAAATACATAAGCAATGAGCATCTCTGCAAGGCTTTGCCCTCCTAGCTGTGTGGCAATGCTGCGGTCGCGTGGAGCCAGGACTGCCTGGGAGCAGATGCGGGTGATTGCTCACTAGCTGTCTTTTGGCCCTCAGGTCCAGGCCACTGTGGTGGGACTTCTGGCTGCTGTTGCTGCCGTGATCCTGGGAGCCATCTCCAAGGGCTCTGTGGAGCTGAGCCAGGCTGCCGTGCTGTGTGCCAGCAGCGTGACCACGGCCTTCATAGCTGCACTTTCTCTCGGTGAGTCATTTTGGTTCCTCAGATCAAGCACTCAGGCGCGGAAAAAAACCTGTCCCTTCTGCCAGGGAGGCCCAGCTGACATCCCTTTGGTCTGGCACAGGGAGGAGGGATGCGGGGAGCATTCGTCCTGTGTCTGCTGCCTTCACTATCTCTGCATCCTGCCTTTGCTTCTCTTCTCCCGGGATCTGTTGTTCGCTGGGCTCTTGGCATCCGCAGCAGCAGTCAACATGTCCCACTTCACCTGACACGCAAAAAATGCCACATGCTATGCTTGAGTGTACACGCACACGCTTTCTCCGTGCGTCTTGGGTGACGTGTTAGCCATCTGCACTGGCCCTTTCCTAGGGGAGAGTGAACTAACGCCACGCACAAAGCAGGGTATGGAGATCCTGTTAGCAGACAACTCTGCATCATGCTCACGATGGCCTTGGGTCACCCAGTACCCTGCGGAGGACTGTGGCCAGCCCCGTGGCTTGGCGGCTGTGAGCTCTGAGCCAGGCAGTCTACGCCCTGGCTATTTCATTTGCGAGGGGAACGTGATGGGGTGGACGGGCGGGAGCTGCTCTGTGTCGCCTGAAGATGACCAGTTTGTACGTCTGCCATACGAGGGCAGCATGACACCCTGAATAGTGGGAGCTGGCAGAGCGGCGTAGAGTTTTCTAAGTGAAAGGGACAAGTTAGAGCAAGTGCATATCCTGAAGCTGGAGTCAAAGGGTGATTGTAGATGCCTTTGATGGAAAACACGGGACGAGGCAGTTGGTAAAAGAGAAAAACAGCAGCCCAGCTTTCATTAAACTCTGCCCTTCAGTATCCCTGCTTGGTGTGGTACAGAGGCTTCTCTGCCATGCAATCCCAGGCTTTCAGCTGGCATTAGTTTCTTCCCTGGCCGTGGTCACAGGCAGCCTGTGTGTGGCTGTGCAAGACGGGAAGCTGCTGTTTTTACGCGAGGGAAGCAGCATGAACCGTGAGCATGGGTGTCTGGGAGGGCTTTTGTGGAGAATGCCATGTTGCGTGAGGATGTGTTTCTGTTATCAGGAGTGTCGTATCAGGAAAGGTGCACACATGGCATTTCTCAGGGGAAAGCTGATGCTCCTGCGCACGCTCGGGTTTGGTGGGCCTGTGCGGACAGGCACGGAGAGGTTGTGAGCTGCAGGGAACCACCATTCCTCAGGTTGCCTTCGGTGCATCCCGTCAGCCACAGAAGGACTTCGAAGAGACGTCATGTGTCTTGCCTCGAGGCTGCCCTTGCTAGTCACACAGCAGTGGAGGCTGGCCAGGCAGGCTTTATTGCAGGCGGCTCTTCCACAGGCCTGTGAGAGATCTGGCGGCTGAGGGATTCCCACAGGGCTTGGGGTTTATGCTCATTAACTCACCTGGGCAAGGAGAACTTCCCCCCTCTCCAACGATGCTGAAAAGCAGCGCGATTTTCCAGGTGCAGCTCAGAGGACAGGGGAAGAGCGGCGACGTGGGCCACCTCCATAACCCCTTGACTCCATTGCTGCTCGCAGCATCAACATCCTCCCAGCGCAAATTAAAGCAGCCCCAAAGACTCTGTGACGTGAGGGGTCAGTCCGATGGCTGGGCCGAAAGGCTAATTCCAGCCACTGTAAGGAAGCGCATTGCTCCTTGGTGGCTCAGGGTCAGAGAAATTTTGGTCTAATATGGAAAATATCTTTGTGCCGTGGAATCCAGAGCAGGGGATGGCACCCGGCGGCTGCCGCGTGCCTGCTGTGTGCTTATCTATAAGTGCGCTTCATGCCTGGTGCTGCTTCAAGGCAGCGAAGATTAGGCTGATCAGGAGGGGAGCTCCTGCATTTGGGCTGCCTGCTGGCATCTCCTTTGATCCCTGGAATTTGCTTGTGTGCCTCTGGACCGCTGCTGCAGTTTATAAGGGCAGAGTCGTGCCCTTCACGTTGGCGAAAGCAAGAGGACAAATTCCTGGGGATGTCCAGTCTCCAGCTGCATAGCACCACTACAGGCAATCTGCTTCTTGCTCTTCCCAGACCCCGTGTCCCACTGGGAACCGGAACAGCAGCTCTGGGGTGAAAAACAGCAGGATGCGTTCTCTGATGCCTGCTCTGTGTCCTCTCTAGGTCTGGTGATGATTGGCGTGATCATCGGAGCAAGGAAAGTTGGGATCAATCCAGACAACGTCGCCACACCCATAGCAGCAAGCCTTGGAGACTTGATAACCCTTTCCCTGCTGGCGGGAATCAGCAGCACGCTCTTCAAATACATAGGTACAGTGTTTAGCAGGGATTTGCAGCTCAGCGAGGGAGGGACGAATGCTGGTGAAATTACTGCAGGGCGCTTACCGATTTCTGGGGTGTTTCGGAATGGAGGCTGTCTTGGCACTGGGGTAGAAAAATGACCAAAGAGGCTTTTTCCAGGCTCTCTTTTAGCAGCAACAGGAAGGCAGAGCCTAAGAAACACAACTGGGATTTGTCAAAGAAATGACTAATTTATATTGCGTAGCTTTGGAGCAGGAGGTTGACATATGTGACACTGACTCTGTTCCTGCATCTGCTGCTAGCCAAGCGTAACTACTTTCTGTGCATGGGTAAAAGTAGGTCCTTCCTCACAAAGCTATTTCAGGATTTTGGCATTTGTAAAATACTCTTGTATCTTCTCATGCGGAGTCGTGGATGAACAAGATGCTATCCAGTTGGAGGGAGGGAGGCAGGGCTGCGTTGTTTTACGCTCACAGGACTCTGAGTAGGAGCTGTGGTTATGGGGTTAGCTGTGCTGCTGGTTGGCAAAGACTTGGGCACCTGCTGACACCGAAAAGCTCAAAGCATGTTACGGCTTGGTGAGTGATGTATGCCTGACTGTTGCCTGTAAAGTGCTAGGCTATTTACTGTAAGCCTAACCTAGAACAGAAACAGGAAAAGAGAAAGATCCAGCAAACTCACTACCGTTTGAAACCCAAACTGGTGCTTCAGATGGTGAGCAGCAGCGGCGAGGCAGCTGTTCTTGGTTTGCGTAACTCGTTCCATCTGCTAGCAAGTGAGGGAGCGCTGGAGCGCACGTTGCAGGGAGAGGCCCGCGAATCGCTGCCGTCCAGTCCTCCTTGAGCTTCAGAGGTGCGTGTTTTAATAGGCTTTTTCCGTGACGCCATCACACCTGCTCTGTATAACTAGTTTGTCTGATAATAGCTCCCAGGGAGCACACGGCAGAACAACATGATAACCCCTGCGGTTGTGACCAGAGAGCACTTGTGATGTTTTCAGAGTAGTTTAACTAGCCTCTTGAGGGGGAAAATACTCAGCACACAGACACCTAGGCATTGGGAACATGAAGTGAAGCAGGTCAGAGGAAGGCGCTTTTGATGGTGGTTGAATAAATCCATTTCCTTCCCCATTGTGTAGTAAGGGACAGGTCATGCTGTGACGACTTCTGGGTCCCACTGAAATGTATCCTTCAAAAATGCCGTCGAATCTGTGAAGTTTAGAGTACTGTGTGCCATCTGATGCGGCACCGTTTCCTTCTGCGGAATACGCTTCAACCAGTGAAGATTTTAAATTTTTAAAAAATCAACCCTGGTCCTTCCCAGCCCCGCGTAATGGAGATACAAACCGTGCCAAAGGGTTGCAGCTTGCTTATGGGACGTATGTGAGAGAATGTGGCAGAACTGGAATGTGGAGACTGAAGTCCATTCATCCTACCAGGAGCCTTTCTGTTGGCTTTGATAAGGTTTGATAGACTCCAGTGCTCTGTGCTTGCATTATTTAAGAAGGAATTAATTGCCCGAAACAACAAAGAGCCGAGGTAGGAGACCCAGTAGGGCAGCTAAGTCTGTCGCACAAAGCGTCTGTCCGAAATGACTCCAGGTGGTAAAGTGCACTGACAAAACAGCAGCTATTTACACCCTAGAAGTGGTTGCATTTCGACTAAAGCTACGCGTAAAGCGCGCGCCTCTTTGTGTTAAGAGCCCTTGATTCATGGAAGATACCGTCCCATCAGCGCTATCTCGTCCAGGTAGCCCTAGGCCCTGGCAATGTCATTTTGAAAAACGCACACTTTGAGCCTGCTTTGTCTCCCAGATTACCTGCAAAATCTGCATTAAAACCGGCTGGCTTTGGCCCCAGCGCACAGACCAGATGGAGAGCTTTGTTGAAGAAGCATTTTTATATCAAAAGGGTTGGCATCATCCCCGTTGCTTGAAGGTGTTCCTCGTGCTTCTGAGTCATGTTTATTTTCTTTTGGTGCTGCACATCTACTTATTTTTTAATTCCTTTGCTTCTAAAGGTCACGCCAAGGTTATGCCCGAATGGAAAAAGCACCTAACGGAAACACATGTAAGCTTGCACGAAAGAAACCCCGGATCTTTAACTGGCTTATACGTGCAAGAGAGCATTTGTTCCTATAGAGCAGACCAGCTGCTCAGCAATTCTGCTAGCTTGTCACCAAAAGTACCTGTTGCCTCTTGTTTTAGGTGAAGGCGTGAGGCGTCTGTCGTTAAGCGTGATACAGCTTGCACGCAGGAGTTTCCCCCTCGCCCTGTTGTTTGATTCGTACCCCAAAGCCAGGAATGTTGTAACTTTTTTGTCTTGCTTAGTTGGAGGTGGAATTGGAGACTTGCTCGTCTTCAAATGTAACTTGCTTTGAATCCTGCTGATTTTCAAATAACATCCTGTAGCAGTGAGTTTCAGGGTTAATTATGGATTTCTGTGGTGGAGCGAGGTGGTTGTGTGGGGAGTATCTTGGTCCGTGCGTTTTTTCTGCTAACGTAACTCAGTTGGAGTGAGAGCCCTGCTGCCTTTCTTCCTGACTTTGTGCAATATGATTTTGGCAACCTGTGAAGCCAGGGGCGTTTTAATTCAAGATTTGTTTTCCTTGCCAGATATGAAATACCTTTCTCCTCTGATCTGTGCTGTCTTCATTGTCATGATCCCTCTCTGGGTTGCTATCGCTAAGCAAAGTCCTTCCCTTGCCGAAGTCCTGAAGTCTGGATGGCAGCCGGTCATAGTTGCGATGAGCATCAGCAGGTAAACTGAGGAGCTGCTGCCGAGCCCACGTGCGTATGCACACTGCAGAGGGCCCCCGTGCTCATTTAGAAAGCCATCAAAAGTGGAACTGCAAGGGACACCAGACGGGTGTTTTTCCAGTGCTTCTCAGCCATTGGTGATGCTCTGACAGGCTGCGAGATAGCAGATAAGGAGCCCCCACATGACTAGAAAAAGCAAGCCATCGTTTTAAGTCTCACTCGCACGTCCGTGCACCATGTGGGTGCAAGCCAGGAAACAGAAACGGGAGATGATGACCATCACAAACAGTCAGACTTCAACCTCATTTTTATCAGCTGTAAAGACACAAGACTGGTGAATGTAGAGCCAGGTAGTTCGTTCCGCCCGTGCTGCATCTTTCAGACCCAGCTGAGATCTGGGACAGAATTTTAAAAAGCTGCTAAGACCAGTATGAAAGTGTGGCAAAACTTTTGGGGAGGGTGATAAAGTTTCCCTGGCTACTATCAGTTTTGCTCAGGGGTGGGCTAGGAGGTCTTCCTGATGTCATTATGCCATTAACAAAAACTGCAAGGCTACCTGTTGGTGAAAAGTGAGCTGTAAAAGGAGTAAATGGGGAAAAGTCCAGGCCTGGCAACGGGGAAGAAGCAGTAACTCATCTCAGTGTGCTATTTTCACAGCGTAGGAATTGCCCTGGGAAGAGAGAGTGATCCACCCTCATTGCCTGTCCTTTTTTAACAGCATTGGTGGGCTCATCTTGGACAAAACGGTAACTGACCCAAACTTTGAAGGCATGGCAGTTTTCACACCTGTGATTAATGGTAGGTTGGGCAGGGGGGGTTATGTGCATGCTTTTCTTGATACCTCCCCCTCCTCCCCAAGGGTTATAGTCTGCACTGCTGCCCCTACCCAGAGCTCTGTGTCCAAGCCCCTGCTCTCATCACGGGTAGAAGTCCCCATTACCTCCTTCCTCACTCAGATCTTGAAGCATCTCTGGAGCAAAATAGCGGGCAGAGCTGAAAAATACTGGCAGAGCTGTGGGAGAGGTTAACAGCATCTGATGGTTGTCTCGGAGAGCTACGTTGACACCTTTACTTTCGTAACATCTGACCTGCCAAGGATGTCACAACAATCAGTTTTCCCTGTCTTTCTCCACTCAGCAATTTGAGCTGTGCAATCATCCCCTATACAGATTGTTGATAAGATTAATATATTAAGATTATATATATATATATGTGTGTGTATATATATAAAAGATTATATATGTAGATTATATATAGGGATGTGTTATCTCCCTCTCATCTTTTGTGTGTATATTTATATTTGTTGGAAGCCTCACAGTACTTTTATACACACACACCCCGGTACAAACTGCTGGGGATCCTGGCATCGCTGAGGATCCACTGGGTTATTTTGCTGCTGTTGTAATGTTCTCGCGGGCCAGGCCCATTCCAGGGGAACCCCACGTTCCTAGGGCAGGCTTGGCCTCATGCCACCCTCAAAGCGCGGTGCCCTCTTGCAGCGTCAGAGGGTGTCACCCAGCTGCCACCTCACTGGATCTGCACAAAGACAGCCACCTTGCTGACAAAACTCTTCCCAGCGTGTTTTGCCAAAGAGCCTGGTTAGGAAAGGACGTCAACAGCAATTTAGTGGAGCACTGATTGACCCAGACTTCGCTCTGTGGGGGCGGGTGACCTGTTTGGCGGAGCTGGGGGCAGAGTTACGCAGTGCTCCGTGTCCTCGTGTGGGTAGTTCTTCACTTGGCACGTGCAGGGGAGTCCTGCAAAGCGTGGCAGCACGCGCGGTTCAGAAGCCTCCCGTCTTGAGCTACGTTGAGCTAGACTTAGTGTTTTCGCTTTGATTCTGCTCTGGCAAATCTCACATTTAACGACGGAGCATTTCCTTCTTCAGGGAAGAGAAAGCATGGGAAGCCTGTAGGATCTGGCTCACCGTTGTCTTTCCTGTGGTGTTTCTACTCTGCGAATAGTCAGTGGGCTGGAGGTTTGCTCCACGGACTGCTCCACAGTCCCTCTGTTTTCTGCTGGAAAACGTAGCTGCTTTTTTTTTTTTTTTGCTAGGATTAATCAGTCTAGAAGGAATTAATTGCCTTTTAATTACCTAACATATTTGGGCTCTGATTCATTCTCACATGATTCCTTCTCATTAAGAAGTGTGTTAGAAGCCTTCAGACAAACATGTAATCCCTCTCTGTGATGTCTGTTGTCCTTTAAACAATAATGGCTCTCTGGGTGAGTAAACCCAAGAAGTGGCCGTGAGCAGCGTCCGCCGTTGCCTGCGCTGCTTTCCTCAGGTGTTGCTCTCAGGCTGCGTCAAACCAGGTGTAACTACGTCGTCTTCAGGGGCCACGTGGCATTCACAGCTGGTGCTGGGAAGCAAGGGAAGATGTTTCTAGTAGGGCACTCGGCAGGAGACGATCGCTGGAGCCTTCCTGATTTTTAGGAGCTGTTCCTGCCAAGTGAACAGCGCAGCATCACCGTGACACGTGGGATGAGGTTTTCTCTTTCTCTCGCTGCTGCTCTCGGTGAGCTTGTAAGTGAATGCAGACCAGCTCACCTTGGGCTAGGTTTTAGACTGATGTTTCCTGCTGCAGTGAAGGTGGTTTACAGGTTTACTGTGTTTTGTCCTCGTAGGTGTTGGAGGGAATCTGGTCGCCATCCAGGCCAGCCGTATTTCCACATTCCTGCACTTCTGGAGCATGCCGGGAGTGTTGCCGTACAAGATGAGGCAGAATTGGCCCAACCCATGCACCACGTTCTTCTCATCAGGTAGACCTTGCACCCTACGTGTCCATGTCTCAAGGCCTGGCATCACAGATAGCTCCTTTATCAAGCCTGGCTGGCGAAGGACTAGGTGGGTTTCAAAGGCAGAACTCCCTTTCCCCCCGTACAGACAGGATACTCGGATTGGAGAGGAAGCATCTTTGCAGGGGGCAGCTTGAAAAAAAAGCTTCTGGTATACTTGCTCGCTGGCATGCGAAGAAGCCGACCTTCAGGGAGCACTAAAGAAAGTAATTGAAAAAGAATCTCAGATTTGATGTAACAGGAAGTCATTTTAACCGTGGCCAGCCTACAGGCATTGCTTGTGGACACAGGGGTGAATAGAGCATAACCTTGCTGAAAATCAGCAATGCCTCCCTCCACGGATAAACCTAAGCATCAGCAAAAATGGATTTGGGTCTGTTGTGTTTTTAGATTGCAGGTTCCTCTTGATTTCCCAGCTGGGTTGGGAGTTACTGCTAAAACAAACTAAAAACTGGGGAAGGGCGCTGCAGCAAGGCAGAGCAGAAGCGGTGGGAGGCAGAGAGCAGCTGAGACAAGTGTTTGGAAGAAGTGGAGTGGATCAGCATGGAGCCCGCCTTTGGCACGTAGTTTCAGTGCTAGACAAAGCTGCTGGGCTGATACTGCAAGTGCTCCAGATTGCCGCGCGATCTAGAAAAGGCGTTAGCAATGTGGTTGGTGGGAGGGAGGGGGCAGCCCTGAGTCTATACATTAGAATAAGCCGCTGCGTCCTGTCCTCCCCCGCCGTCTGCAGCCACTGTCAGCGCCGTTTCTGTCTCTGTCCTCTGCAGAGGTGAATTCCAAGTCAGCCCGAGTCCTGTTCCTCCTGGTTATCCCAGGGCACCTTGTGTTCCTCTACACCATCCACCTGCTGCAGGGAGGCCACGCGGCTCTGTCCTTCACCTTTGTGATGTTCTATCTGACTGCTGCTTTGCTGCAGGTAAACCCCAACCTCTCGTCCAAAAGGAATCTCTCGGATACTGTGAAAACAAAGCAGTCTCCAGGCTAAGCACGAGTCATGGTAAAACTTCCGGCAGCTGCCCGCATTTCCAGTCACTTCAGGTGTGCTTCCTGCCGAGCATCGTGCATCTCCTGTGGGTCCAGTAAGACTTCACCCAAATGTCCAGGGTCTGGGTTCCTGCATGAGCACAACTGCCCTGAAGGGTGAGCGAGGGGTGAGACATGAGATGAGGAACAAGTTACCATCATCCGCTGAGCTGCAGGAAGCGTGCAGAGACACACTTGGCAAAGAGGTACCTCTTGCTGTAGGTGGTACCTTGTTTTACCCATGTTCACTCCTTGAGGCTCTAAGCCCCAAGTATTTCTAGACTGCCACTAGTCATCCCAGTCAGGGGCAAGTGAGAGGGTATGAACCCCAGCCAGCCGGTTTCCCCGTTCATTTTGGAAAACAGTTTCACTTCTCATGGTGAAGACCTAGGAATCGCTCTGGGCATGGCCATGCTGTGTCCAGTTCTGGGCTCCCCAGTTCAAGACGGAACTACTGGGGAGAGTCCAGCACAGGGCCACAAAGATGATGAGGGGACTGGAGCATCTCTTTTACGAGGAAAAGCTGAGAGCCCTGGGGCTGTTCAGCCTGGGGAGGAGAAGGCTGGCAGGGGATCTCATCTGTGCTCATCGATATCTAAAGGGCGGGTGTCCAGGGGACGGGGCCAGGCTCTTTTCGGTGGTGCCCAGTGCCAGGACGAGGGGCACCGGGCACAAACTGGAGCCCGGGCAGTTCCCCCTGAGCGTGAGGAAGAACTTGTTTGGCGTGAGGGTGCCCGAGCCCTGGCCCAGGCTGCCCAGAGAGGCTGTGCAGTCTCCTTCTGCGGAGAGATTCAAGCCCGCCTGGACGCGTCCCTGTGCCCCCTGCGCTGGGGGCACCTGCTTTAGCAGGGGGGTGGGACTGGGGGATCCCCAGAGGGCCCTGCCAGCCCCCGCCATGCTGGGATTCTGGGATTCTGTGATATGGGTCAAAAGCGAAGGGAAAACGCAGGCCCGAGAAGTTGATCTTCAAAAGTAAAAGTTCTGGGTAGGCGATGGGCAGTTCGTACCATTTGTTCTGCCTGTTCCCTTTCGCTGGTTTGCCTGCCCCGTAAACTTAGTCATTGCACTCAGAAATGCATGCGGCTGGTGCTTGCACCCGCCGAGGCTCTGACTTCACTTGCCCTTTTAAATCAGTGATTCATTAACTTGCAGGGTGAGGTGGCGGACTGCTTGCTTTGCCTTGCAAGCAGCCTGGTGTCTGTGGGTGAATTCCTTGCGTGTGTAAACAATCAGTTCTTCTCGACCTTTGCACAACCCTAAGCCCGGCGGCACAGCCGTAGTTGTAGAGGAAAATATTTATTCTTCTCTTTATGCATTGAGGTGACTCCTCAACCGGAGCCAAGCATGAAAATACGCAGAATAAGTGACAGCGTAAAGAGCAGAATCCTAGCAACGCCGCTCGCCCCGAAAGATTCCCGTGGAGGAGAATACACTCAGCCTAGTTCTTTCTTGCCCTCCGTTATGCTTTATAAAGACAGAAGGTGAGACAGGAGGAAGTTTGGGTCAGCTGGAGGAAGGCCAGAGAGAAAGATCAGAGGCCTAGAAAACATGACCTCAGGGGAACGGCTGAATGGGCTGGGGTTAGCTGGTCCAAAGAAAAGAGGCTTGGGAAAAATCCTGTTAAGGGCCTTCAACCTGCCGAGTTTCTGTAGGGAGGGACAGAATAACATTTTCTCTGTGGTCACTAGGGATGAAACGTGAACTCAAGGGTTTCGAATGGAGAAAGGGCAGATTTATGTCTGGAAAAACAAGAACGGGGAGGGGAAAAAAAGCCGTGGAACTGGTTGCTTGGAGCGTGGCATCTCCGCCTTTGAGGGTTGTTTAGCGCAGGTTAAACAAATGACCGTCGGGAAAGATGCGGGCATATTTGATTCTGTACTGAGGTGGAGGAATGACCTGTGTAAAACTCTCGATTTCTGCCCAGCTTTAGTTTCTGTGATTCTGTTATTTACTTGCCTTCCCCCATCTCTCCTCCTCCCCCTCCCCCTGCTCAGCTGGCAGTTTTCACCTTTGGAAGTGCTGCCTCTGGCTTTGGCTGCTGTTGTGCTGCGGTCTCCCATGGAGGGACCACAGATCTGGGGTGCAAACTCTCTCTCCCTTCTTAATTCAATTAACTAGACAGTCTTTAATCTTTAACGGAAGTATTTTTTTCCTCCATCTGTTTATCAGAATGGGGAATGAAACGGGGATTAAAAGAAATAACGACAAAGATTTTAAAACTGTCGAGATGAAAAAAAAAAAGAAATTATTTTCTTTTTCTAACGTGTCAGTGCTGCTTGGGATAACTTTGATGTAAAAACTGCCTCAAACTCCAGTTGTCCACTGAGACTTTTAGGAAAAACAAAGCAGACGCGATCTGAATTTCTAATGGGAAGAAAAGAAGGATTAAGAGAAAAAAATCTGGCTACAAACTTAGCCTTGGCGGCCGCCTGGGTCTTCGCAGCAGCTCTGTTTCTGGGGGAGCGAACGGGAGCACTCCCGCTCACGGTGTGGGAAGTGGGAGCCGTACCTTTGGGGGGTGCTTCTGGCGTAGCCAGCCTCCTGGTTTGGGCCATGCGATGCTGGTGTGAGCAGTTCAAGCGTGGCCCTCGCGCTCGTGGCTGTGCCAGGCAATGCAGTGCCCAAGCGCAGGAGCCAGCTACGCCCATCCCAGCACAGCTCTGCTTCTCTGGGGAAGGTGTTGACTCTCGGCGATCCCTGTTACCTCTGGAACCTTGGCCGTGACCGCGTCGTTTTGGCTGTGAGCTGAGGGAGGCTGTGTGTGACCTCCCTGCTGCCTCACAGCACGGCCTGCCTTGCCTCTCCTTAGGTGGGAATCCTGCTCTACGTGGCTGACGTAATTGTGCGCCTGATGTGGAGGAAGGCGCTGGATCCGGATAATTTCTCCATCCCCTACCTCACTGCTCTGGGGGATCTCCTGGGCACTGGATTCCTGGCCGTCTGTTTCCGCCTGGTTTGGCTCATCCACGGTGCGGACATGAACCTGGGGAACTGAGAGACCACGCGCTGCTCCGCGTCACTCGTGCGATACGGTGCTTCCCGCCGGGACAGCGGGGTACTTGGGGATGAGCGCTGGGTCACCCAGCTGGATTGGGCCTCCCCTGCCACCCCCGACGCCCCATCTCTCCTCCCCATCGTGCCTTACAGCTGGGCTCGCCCGCCCTGAGGAATCGGCACCCACAGACTTGCGCCCTTGCAAGCGAGCAAGCTAGTTTTAAGCAGCGCCTGCTGCTCGCACCTGAGGAGTAAGGCGCTAAGGAGCGTTCGGGCCGTGCGTAACGAATGAGCGTTTTGATGGGCTTCAGTTCCTAGCACCCGCGCAGCCCTCGAGCGAGGCCGCTCCGAAGCTCGCCGAGGTCACCGCATCCAATCCTGCAAGTGGATGCCGCAGCCTCTCCGTCGGACTCTGACTTTCCATCAAGGGAAATTCTTCACAAGCCTCCCTTTTCTCTTCCGTCGCACCCCTGGAGGAGGAGAGCAACCAGGTCTTTAAACTTGTCTCCTCTCCACCGCTCTGACGCAGTGAGCTCCTCGCTGGCTCGTGCCCAGCGAGAGGTTATGTGGGGATACCGCCTCCCTCCCTGCCCTGGCAGCGTCACTGTTGTCTGACCAACAAGCTGCATTGATTGCGTTTTGGGGGTAGGAAGGTTTGTTTTTACGGCTTATGAAACGTCCGGTAGTTAAAATGTTTCTAGAAACACGCACACAAATAAAGTGCTTGAAAAAAAGGTAGTGCTGTGGATTTGGGGGTTGTTTTTTCTTGCCAGGGCTCTGCCTGTTTCTAGTTCAAACTTGTCAGGTAGAAATTCTCGCTCGCTTCTTTCCCATCTAATCAGGGTTGGACGACACAATTTTAATAGGGCTTCAGGAAAATCGGTGTTTCCTACCCAAGAGCAGCCTTTCGCAGCCCACGTATTTCAGGTTAGAATGGAAGCCCGTTGCCTCTCCCGCAGTCGCCATCCACTCGTTAACCATTGCTCTGCGCCGTGTCCGGAACCTGTGTGCGTGCGCAAGGACGGCGTTGGGCTGGGTGAGGGTTTGGCAAACGACTCCTTCAGTCCTCGCTCCGGGGTGACTGTTTTGTGCTACGGGGAACACGTCAGGGACGCTTGTGGGGCTGAAAGCAGCCAGTTCTCACTGAAACCAAAGAAAAGCAGTAGGTCCTCCAGATGATGAGATGCCCGGGAGTCAGGAGCTGAGGATGTAGATCAAACCTTTGAAAAATGCCGCTGGGCCTCCACTTTAATAATAATAATAATAATACACCTTTGTATGTGTTGGAGGAGGGAAAGGGTGGTGGTGGGGTGTCAAGTCCCCCGGCTGGCAGACAGGTGCCTTGTTCCAGGACCTGCCAGCTCTTAAACACTTCCATTGGAGCTGTGTTGGGTGCCTACTGGCCTTGGGCGTTCCTTTGCTCCCGATCTCCCAGAGCTCCTGCAAAGCTGAGGCCCCTGCACGGGATTGACGCGTGGCTGAAGGTCCCGAACAGCAAAAGCTGTTCAGCTCTGGGCTCCCAGGCCTGGGGAAAAGCATTCCCTGAAAAAAAATAAGCTGTCCCCTCCCCCATCTCCAAGCCTCCTCTTCCTTTTTAAGTTATGAAGGATCAATTACCCCGCGCTGCCTGAGCTGGAGAGTGTGCGCACAGCAGCTTCACGGTGGGGGAGATTTCAGCATTCGAGGCACACGCTCCCCTGGTCTCGGGCCTCGCTGCTTTATCTCCCGCTGCAGCCTGTGTGCCGTCAGCTCCGCTCGGCTGCACCACCGTCGGCCCCGAGCACCCGCGTGTGACGACTGCAGCAGCTGAGGGGGCTGGCGGGGAAAGCAAGGCAAGCGTCTGATTGCCGGTCCCAGTTTGAGGGGGCTGCATTAGGAGATACGTACACATATGTTTTAATAGCTTGAGCTTAGTGTTTTGTTTTGTAAACCTTTATTAGCTCCGATTTGGCACTGGCTTGAGCAGCCCTGACAAATAACTCCTCCTGCCTCAACGCTGTCTTTTCTCCTCCTTGCTGCACGTCCCCGCTGCCTCGGAGAGGTCTCTCCGGACCTTGATGCTTTTGCTGCTGGCGTGAATCAGGTAAGGCTGGTCCTAAGGCCAGGCTGCTGAGGACACCTCAGCCCTCTGCAGGCTCCCAGACATGCAAAGCTCTTTCACTTAACAGCGCAGATTTGCCCCTCCATTCCCCCAAAAGCCCCAGACTGGAGCCCGTGGCTGGTGCAGCCTGCAAGGGACCCCAGTCACCCTCCTCCAGCATCGACTCCCAGTGCCCAGCACACGGCTGCTCCTCCGCCCCGGGATTGGAATGAAGCCCTGGCACCGGTGCGTCCCTTCACCGGGGGATTTCTGGGCAGAGCTCGGCTTGTTCTGGTTGTCGCTGTTGAGAGAGGACATGGATGGGAACACGTAATGGATACCATCTGTGTCCTACTTGTGGGACCCAGCTGGGCCAGGGTGACCAATGCTGTACCCTGCCTGCACTGGGCTTGGGGGTTCCCCCCTTGCAGGAGGCGTTGGGGCTATGAGCTGATGCGGGGAGATGACAAAAGGCACCGCAGGACGTGCTGTTCTCCAGGGTACCCCTTGGTGGGCAGCCAAGCGTCAGCCTCGTGCCCGTGCACTTAGGGCAGGGAATGCACTTAAGGCTCAAAATTGCTTCCAGCCTCGAGAGAAATGATATAACCGAAGGAAATGCTCTCAATAAAAGGGGATTTTTTTTTCCTTTTCTTAAGGGCAGCGAGAGGCTAGTTATTTGGCTGTTCAACCTGTTTACTCTTTCCTCCTTTTCTTTGTTCCCCTACGCAAAAGGGCCTTTGCCTACAAAGGTTCTGTGTAACCCTGGAGCACGGCTTGGATCAGCGTTCCTGTAACTCCGTCTCAACCGGCTCCTCCAAGAAAGCACCGCCAGCCCTTCGGTGAGCGGGCAGCGCTGCTCCGTCCCTCTGGCACCCGCTGCCTCGCTGGCACCGAGTGTGGCTGAGTTGTCCTGGCATCGACCTGCTTCCATCCCCTTAACGCAAGAGATTTGGTGCTTAAATGCCTGCAGGATCATAGAATTGTAAGATGGTTTGGGTTGGGAGCGACCTTAAAGACCTTCCACTTCCAACCCCGCTGCCGCGGCAGGGGCACCTCCCACCAGAGCAGGCTGCTCAAAGCCCCATCCACCCAGATTTTAAGAGCGTTCAGTCCATCACGGTGAGCTCTAACTGGTTTTACGCTCCCCGCGGTGCTGTGCTGGAGTTGTTTTGCTGGGGAGGAGATGTGGGGAGGCGTTTGCTTTCCTGCCTTTTCCTTCACAAAACTCACACGGCTTCGGAGCAAGCCTGTGTGGGTAGCAGAGCCCAGCCGCGGCGTGGACGTTTCATAGTGATGTCTGTCTTTCATCCAACCCAGCAGGAAAGTCCGTGCCAGCGGCGGGCCTGGCTTCTCTGGCGCCGGGGCCGTGTCATTACGGTGCCCAGCTTTTGGCTGGGTTGTAGCCACCCCGCCGCAGTCACCAGCACCTCCGCTTGAGCCGACGCCGACCTTTATTTGTATTTATTCCTCATGGCTCCCAAATAAGCAACTTGCTTGGAAAGGAGGAGGTGGGAGAAGAGAGCTCCTTTCTCGCTGCTCTTGGCTTGGCTGCTGACCGGCCCATTTGGGCCCAGCGCTTGCCCTGGACTGAGGAACCCATCAAATGCTATGAGATCCCCGTCAAAGGCTTACCTTGTGTTAATCTCTGGGGGAAAATAAAGCAAATGTGGAGTGTCAGCAGAAGAATGAGACTGGCTGGTTTTGAATAAAGCAGAAATATTTTTTTTTTTTTTCAAAGATCCTCCAAGCCCTGTGCAGCCATCACCCAGCTGACCCAGGCTGTAGTAGGAGGCAGCAAAAAAATGTAAAACTGTGTTTTTTAATCATCATCTCCCTTGTTTTTCCTTCACGCAGCATTTGCAGCGAGGTTTAGGCTCAGTCCTGAGATCAGCCACTAGTTGTCTCTGAATAAACTAAATCTCAGGTTCGTGTCGGTGCTGTGCGATGGGGAGGTGAGGAAGGGCACGGGAGTTTGGGGGGAGCAGGGGGGTGCGTGCCCTGCACCACCGCAGGGCCGGCGTGTTGGGGTGCTGGGGTGGCTGCTGGCACCTCGGGGAGATGCCAACTGCATCGGGGAGGAAGGTCGGTCAGGGTCTCCCTCATTCCCGATTGCAGAAGGGTTTCTCCTTGCAAGCAAAGAAGGGGCTGTCACCAGCCGTGGAGAGAGACGGGAGCAGGGATTTGTTTGCAGCGCCAGTAGAAGCATTGATTTTCCACCTCCCCAGCTTCCACGCGCTGCCTCCATCCTAATACAGTATTTTTCCAGAAACTCTGCTTTGCGCGAGACGCAACATCCTTACCAAGGACAAGTGGAGTGCCAGCCAGCAAACACAGGCAAGTCTGAAAAGCCTCCTTCAAGCGTGACACCTCTTCCAAGGCATACTTGAAAACACTTACATATTTTTTTTTTTCCCTTCAATGGAAGTCTATTTAATCCTCCAGCTGGTAAACAACCCAATCTGTGGTGCACAGCGAGCTCTGGAAGGAAACCTCCCTGCCGCTGAAGCTCAGTTTTGTTCCGCTGGACGGAGAAACTCCACAGCTTCACGTGGGCCTCCAGGGATGGGGCCAGCGGCTCCACAGCACGAAATGCCCACAGCGCAGGCAAAGCGCCCACCACGCTCCGAAGGCCGGAGCAAGCAGGGCTGTTCGCGGCGCTCGGAGGAAGGAGCCAGCTCGCCGGTAGCTGCTGAGCCATGCTGGAGCGTGGCAACGCTCAGCATCGTTGCATGAAGGGGTATGTGTGTGTTTACGGAATAAACGTGATGTTGTACGCACAGGCATATGTAGGCATACATAAACCAAACGGCTAGTATTACAATCATATGCAAAAATAATCACTCAACATATAACATGTAAGTATAATCATAAATGCTGTTTAATTATTCTTGTAATACATACTTTATACACATATACATATTACACTTAATGCATGTATTATCACCTATAAATATTTAAATCATTTTCAATAATTCGATTCTACATTATAATCATCATTTACATTGTATCTGGANATATAACATGTAAGTATAATCATAAATGCTGTTTAATTATTCTTGTAATACATACTTTATACACATATACATATTACACTTAATGCATGTATTATCACCTATAAATATTTAAATAATTTTCAATAATTCGGTTCTACATTATAATCATCATTTACATTGTATCTGGAAAATAGCTAACTTAGAAATACAGGCTCCTGCAATCCCAGAATC
>VZSC01004499.1:0-52748 GCA_013398225.1 Steatornis caripensis
CACAGATGAAGTGGAATGGAGAAGAGCAGGAGAGCAAGTGGTGAGGCTCATCCATCACTCCAGGGACCTGCCTGGGTTGTCACTCCAGCTTGGCAGGGACAGGACAAGAGAGATGGGTTTAGTCCTGAGTGCCCTCAGGGAGGTTTTGCAGCATCCTCCGCTTGAGCCATAAGGACGTGGTTCTCGTGGGGACAGCATGTTATGCTGGGTACAAGTGTGAAATTCCAGTGCCTTGGCTGAGAGATGTCCCTGGAACCTGCTCACATGGAAAGGATGGATGCCCTCTGCCACCTCCGTGCCCTGTCATGATAGGATGAGACATCCTGTCCGCAGGTCCAGCAGCCCAGCTTTCCTCATGGAAGCGGAAGCATTCATTTCTTTCAAAGAACCCCAAATTGAGGTCAAATTCGATTTTGGAGGAGCTCAGCATGCCCAAAGCAGGTCGCCAGCTGAAGGACCTGGCTCAGGGCACAAGCTACTGCTAAGCTAGTGGGAAGATGTGTGAGCTAGACTGCCCCAGAAACGGGGGACAGCCTTGACCACAGCTCAGGCAGGCTCGTGTAAGGAGCAAACACCATCAGCCATAGAACAGAGACAAGNAACAGCCTTGACCACAGCCCAGGCAGGCTCGTGTAAGGAGCAAACACCCTCAGCCATAGAACAGAGACAAGTACTGGGGCACATCCCTGCAGGAGGGGGCTTGCATTAGTCCTGAACTCACCCCACATCACTCAAGACCTGAGGTCCCAGCAAAGCCACCAGCAGGACACTTCATCAACATGACACCTGCTTTAGAGGGCCTGGCTGGGCTGCTCCCCAGAAATACTTGTTTTGGCCATTACTGTAGCAACAAGCTGAGTTAGGAGGAACCTGCGATCATTGCAATGCAAAAGCACTAACTGTTTATATAAGTCCTTGCAAAACTCTGAGGGAAACCCATGACCCATTGCATGCTTCATGTCCCACATGATGCATTGACACGCTACAGGAACTGTAGCACTGAACCACCGATAACTGAACCACTTCTTGTGGGGGCAGGGAAAAAAAAAAGCCAAACAGCATTTGCCAAAAATCTTTCTCCCCAGCACAAGCCAGGGCTATGTCGATCAGAGATCAATGCATTCTACTTGTACCAACAGAAGGGGCCCACGGTTTCCCAGCAACAAGCCATCCCGTGCAAGAGCTGGGGCTTAGGTTTTGTACTCACACGTGCTCAAAGCAGCACAGTTCCTGCTGTGGGAGCAGAGCGGTGGCTACCTCCCCACACACACTATATATAATACACCCACACAGCAGCATCTTTCGGAGACTTGCAACTTGGCATGGGGAAGGTGGATTTTTGTGGCGTCAGCAGCAAGCAGATCTCTGACACCTGGCTGAAAACCTCCAGCATAACTATCAGACCCATCCTCACAGCGCAAAGGTAGCAGAGTTTCTTCGGTGCAACAACTGCCAGAATTTTTCTTGGGTTTGTTTTTTGTTGTTTTTTTTTTTTTTTTAGCTGTGGATAAACTAATGCCTTTTTCTCCACCAAACTGCGTTCTGAGAGCAGCTTAAAACTCTCTTCACTAAAATTTTCCAAAAAAATTCAGCCGGAGGCAGAGACATGTGAAGTTTCAGTCCAAATGGTTAAAGGTTGGCACAGTTTCAAGCAACTGAAGACAGGGGCTTATAATCAGAAGTGTCAGGCAACCTTAATTATATTATTTCCTGAAGGAAATAGTTTTCCCTGCCGAAGTCCAGAAGTTATTAAAAAAAGTTGACCTCACTGGAACCAATCAAGATGGAGACAAGAAGCCTGTGATGGATTTTTAAGGCAGGCGAGTTCATGCATCTGTATTTTTGGGAGTCCAGGATTTTAGGACAGGTGTTCCTGGAAAAGCCTGGCCCTGTTACAGCCCCACAGCCAGGAGCCAGGATGTAGAGCCCTCTCCATCCATCTTCCCCAAACCCCCAGGCAGGGGGACACAGGAGCCCCATGCAATCAAGAAGGGTGCCCAGATCGATCGCTTCACCAAGGCGAGTGAAGAAAAACAGCCAGCTGCTTTGTAGCTGTCAGGAGCACACAGGCTTTTTGTCCGTCTCTTCCCCTGCACCCATAAATAAAAGTGACAGCAACTTTATTTAGGACTTCTTCCAGTTTAGAGGGGATGGAAGAAAAGTGAAAAATTAAAATGTAGCTCAGCAAAGGCGCAGGGGGAGGATCCTGGAGGCACAGCTCGGGCTGTGCCACGACTGCAGCAGCCTGGGCTGGAGGGAGCCCTTGCACTCCCGAAACCAGCACCTCCTCATCCCCATCGGTGCACCCTTCTTCTCTGTCCTTCCAAGCAAATAAACCTCATCCCTTGTGCCCCTGTATCCTGCCACCCATCAGCTCCCCAGCACTAGCCTATAGCCTCAAGCATCTGGAGGTAGTCAGAGGTGGAGTAACTGTGTCTCCTTTCCTCCTGAAAGAGATTAAAAAAACTCCAAATAATTCAGAGGAGAAAGCAATCTGTTCCCTGCACGTACGCAAAGTTTTTACTCATAGCACCACCAGCAGCCCCGAAATGCAGCTTAGTCCTGTGTGGCTCGCCAGCACAGCTGAATGGCGAATTCAACATCTCCACCAGCATCCAGTACCACAGTAGGTCCTGGCTGTTTTGGCTATAACCTCCAAAGAGTTTTCTGCAACTAAGGAAACACCTCCTTTCTATAAAAAGCATGGAAAGAGACTCAAAAAGCAAGAGAAGAGAGGAAGGCTGCTGCATGAGAGGGCTGAGCACCCAGCAGATCTGGCCCCAAGCAATGCCCCAGCACAGGGGAGCACAGGAAGGGCTGGAGCATCCCAGGTCTGGTCTTCCCCAGCTCCCTGCAGTATCTTCCAGCAGTACAGAACCTCATGTATCACAACAGTATTGCAACACATGAAAAACACAAGCTTTGTTTCAACCTTTATCCTTCTAGTACCGCTGCTGAACCGGAGCTATGCCACCTGCAGCAATCCAGTCCCCAACACGGGCTGCAGGGCTTGCGCCACCTGCACCATGCTTAGGAGCTAGACTGGAGTTATGCTGTGCACCTTCACCTGCACACTAACACACTCAGGGCAGGCATGTAGGAAGAGACTTTCCATCCCTGGGGGTGGGCACCCACCCCACCCGGAAAGGTTGAGGGTGGAACCTATGTGCAGCTCCCTGGGAAGAGAGGCTGTGAGTGACCTCATGAGTTTCTTCCACCACTGCCCTCTCTGCTGCCATGAGTCAGAGACTAACGACAGGCCATTTATCAGCACCGGTGGCATCATCGCCAATCTCATTTCTGAGCAGACATCTGACCTTGCTTGCATCCCCGAGACCCATGTTACTGCACAGCTCAGGCAGCCGCCTGACAGCTCCCAGGGGATGCAACACAAGGCAGGGGACTGAGCTGTGACACAGCCTGATCCCGACTCAGGATGCACAAGACAAACCTTTCAGCTGCAGGATGAGCAGTGAGTGTTTGTAGGCTTGTGCCACTGCCTTGCCCTTCTGCCAGCTGATACCCAAGCACAGGTCTCACTTGCTGAGCGCTGGATTAGGTTATGGAGAAGGGAGATCTATTCCCATAGAGGAGGGCTCCAGCAAAGCCAGTCTCACCTGAATCTCGGGGTGGGGGGGTGTGGTGAAAACCCACAACCTTTTTCCCCGTGCCCACAGCATCCTGTGTCTCAGCTCCATTTGTTGCAGCCCCACACTACCCAGCAAGCTAGGGGGTTCAACGCACAGTACCAACTGTGGAATCCAGATCGTCTCCACAGGCATCCATAGCCTAGGCTGAATTTTAATCCAGATCTCAATGAGGAGACCAGATAAAATCCAGACACAGATCCACCATGCATTTCTGAGCAGAGCTTGTACCTGTGTCCTGCAGAGTAGATGAACTATGCCACAGGGTCCACCACCCCTCTGCCCCCAACCAGACCACATTGCCTCCGTACAAGCCTACTATGCAACTATCACTTGGGCACCACACACACACCTCTAGTCCTCACATCTCAGAAAAGAGGTAGTGAGACTGAAAGAGGTACAGGGGAAGGGAAACAAAACAGCTTCTTCATCAGGGCACATCAAGCACACCAAGACTTTTCAGCCTAGGAAGATGGAAAGCAAAGGAGGAGGAGACAGGACTTAACTACAAGACCTCAGGCTAGACAAACTGTGTTGGCCAAACCATGGTGTCCACACAGTGCCTTGGTAAATGACAGAAAACAAACGATTTCAAGAGGTACAGGGAAAATTTAAGGAGAACAAGTCCTCTGACAAATCCTGGTCCCCACGCAAGCTTTGCCTCAACACAACCCTCAGCCTTGCACAGCCAGATGCTGGGAGGATTCGCATCCCCACCGGGAAGGCTCTTCATCTGCATTAAGCCAAGCCAGTCACAGTTCCTGTACCTCTCGTAAAGAGGGATGAACTAAAATTACGTGGGACTGGGAAAAGACAGACTCAGTTAAGATGCAAAAATAAGTGCTACTAAACATCATTAGAATAATATGCCCAGAAAGCTTCATAAAAGGAGATACAATATGATTGAATACTCTCCAGACCCTCATTTTACACAGGCCCAAAACACCAACCAACAGTCGTCTTCTAACAGCCTACTCTCACAACTATCAGAAGGTTTGTTGGTTTAGTTTTGTGGGGTTTTTGTCCTGAGGAGCTTTTGGGTTTGCAATTGAAACTGCAATTCTTTTAGCTCCTCGGGAAAAAAAAAAAATCATTTTTCATTAAGCTGAAGCAAATGGCATTTTTGCTTGTCAAAAATATTTGACACAACTCTGACAGACTCGACTAGACATATAAATAAAAGATTTAAACCCTTCTGCTTCAGAGCTTAAGAAAAACCTGCTGTCAGTCCCACACCAGGACAAGTTTTCTCCTATGGGTCATGCTGCCCCGGGGCTGCTGGCACCTTCCTGGCGCTGATGCTGGGAGGGAGGACAGAGACCAGCCACACCAGCCTGTTCATCCAAGTAAAATTCTACCAGCCCACATTATCCCACTGCAGGCTGCCTTCACCAAGGCTGGATCAGGCTTTTCCTGGCTCAACAAGCAAACAGCCGGCTCAGGCAGCAGGGAGGCAAGCAGCATTGATCCCCCCCCCCTCTCCTGCCACCATCCGTATCCGATAACGGCTTCGACCAGGAAGCGCTGGATGCTTTACTTGCGCCACCACCCAGGCTGTGCTCAGCAGCCATCAGGTCTCCCTCACTGTCCGTCGTGGCAGCGACACTGCTGCAGATGCTGTGACAAGATGCAGAGCGGTGTTGAAGCCCATTTAGAAATCCTTCCATCCTATTCAAGCCAGAGAGGCTTACTGCATGGATTTATACTGTTTGCCCCAATATTTAGCTACTGAGCTAACTAATCTGTGTGCAAGAAAAACCCTGGTGGCTCAGAGGCTGAGCAATCTACATCATTCATCATTTAGATTAGCTATTGTCTTAATCCTCTTTAAACTACTGTATAATACATAAGGGAATGTATGTCCTATATGCTCAGGGTATGCAGAAAAAGCCCAGGCTGAAGCTCAGAAACTTGGACAGAAGCTAGAATGACAGATCTTACCAAGCCACAAACGAAAAAGTAAACCTGTTGCACATCCTGACACCTGGTTTGACTTCTTGCCCTCTCCACCTCAGCAGCCTTTATTTCCTTGTCAGCTTCCTAAAGCAACACGTAGCTCCCCTGCTCTCTCCCCCTCATCACAACCCCGTTACAAACTGGGGACCCTAACCCGTGCCAGCACATGCAATATGGTCTTGCTAAAGCTGCTGCCCCAAGCACGAGCACCTCTGTGCCCTGGCAGCTGGGACACCCCAAGCCAGCGTCAGCAGCATCCATGCTGCTCTTGGAAAGGCAACACTTCTGCACAGCCCAGCATCACACTTTGGGCTCTGCCTGGTGAACTGGCAGGCTCAGGTCAAGGATTGAAGTCCACTTTGCTATCTGGGATCATGCCACGCATCGCAGTCATGCCTGGTGGGAGGACGAACAAAGAACAGGTTTCCTTATGGAAACAGCAAGGAGTTTGGGGGGAGAAGGAGGGGGTGCAACAAGGCAGTAGCAAATGAGGCTTTAGTTCACTGCCTGCCAGAGCTGAGGGAGCTAATAAACAGACAGATGAGAGCTAAATTGTCTTCTGAACCTCTGTATCAGTATTCACATTACAGAGGCTGCTTCCAGCAATTCCAGCGTATTAATAATAAATGCTACATAATTACAGCAGACTTGCTTTTGTCCTCTCTTCCTGTTTTCTGTCAATGTCTGCTTAACCCTGTGCAGCCCACAGCTGGCTCTCCACCAGCATCATCCCCTCCCAGCACCACCAATGGGTGCTTCTCCCATCTCCTTCCCAGGCTGGACATGGTGCAATGGAAGGTGAAGGAAAGCTCAAGTGCTGATGCCAGTACACAGCAATCACCTTCTGCCTCCCAAAGCTGTGACAGTGTTGCTGCAGGGCATGAAAAAGGAGTATATGGGGCCTCAGAGATAGCCCCAGGCTGGAAGGAGTTGAGGACTGTGCAAATGCCATCTCCAAAGCATAGAGGAGCACCGAGTCACCAGCAGCTCCTTAATAGCCAACACGGTTTATGGTCTCTCCTGGTTTTCATCTCCTCTGGATTTGCAGTTGGAGCTGCCTTTCCTACAGAGAAGCTTTTGGGGTCTCTCTGCCAGAGCCCATCAGAAGCCACTCTGCTGCACCCCATGGCCACAGAGCTGTTGGTGGTGATGGGTACCTGGGATGCACAGGCCAGGACCAGTAAGACTGCATACTGCTGGAGGCTAGCAGCAGGCTCTGGGGCAACCCCAGAAGGAATCAGCCATGGGAAGACATAGAAGATGACCCACAGGTCCCAAGTCTGACACCCAGGTAAGGATAGAAGAAAGTCTCTGTGTAACCAAGTTCCAGATCAAAACACCTCCAGCTTGCACAGCAGCCACCTCCCCACACTGCATCCTTGTTCTCTGCAATGCCAGGGACCCTCGAACCCAGCTGCTCTTCCTAAGCATCCCTCCTCCTAGGCAAGCTGTACTGAAACGCTGTGCCCCATCTGATTATTTCATGAGCTGACTCAAATGAGTTAAAGACCCTCTGGCACTTTTCCCCTGAACTTTAAAGCTTTTTATCCAATCTAGCTGCAAACTGAGCTCTGGAGCCTGCTTTGCTTCCCACAGAACTGTCTTGGTGAGCGTTTCTTCCTCAGTTGCAGGCAAAGAGCATCAAAACTCTGGAGAAGGGTCCACGTTAACAGTGCAATAGCTGTTTATAGCGGAGCACAGGTTTAATTTGCACCTTTCAGGCTAGAGCTCTCTTTTCACAGCCTTGCAGGGAGGCTGCCATGCCCCCTAACATGGCTTCAATAATAGAAGAGAACAAATAACTCAAATGGGATTTCTGCAAGAAGAAACCAACGTGCAAAACAAAGTGTGCCTGCCTTCCAGTGCAAATTAACTCAGCTTCTGCTCTGACTACAGACCTTTCCAGACATGAGACCCACTGGACGGCAAATGAATGCCAAGCAACTCAGATGCAAATCTCTCCCTGCACAGAGAGCCTCAAATGCTAAGGGAACACTTGGCTTGAACAGCTGAGCACTGAGAAGCCTTGAATCAGAAAAAAGCTAACCCAAACCCAGCTACATCACTCACAAAGAGAAGACAAGACTGAAGTGACATAAGACTGGCTGTCCCCCAGACACCAGTATCCCACCCAACCTAGGACATGCACAGCATCCCCCAGCACTGGCATCCTGCCACCACTCTGATGGTTCCCATGGCTGCATATATCCACTTCATGTTTTCTGTGCAATCTCTTCTGCAAGGTGAAGCACAGAAGCATTTTTCTCCCTGTACATGTTGTAGTCACTTTTTTTACAGTCCTCAGAAAAGGAAGAAGCAACCACTTGTTCAGGAAAAAATGCTGAAGAAAAAGAACCACAGCTCTTCTCTGTCCTATACTGACCAGTAGAGGTGCCGAGAAAAGCCACAGGTACAGAACATGCAGGTGATGGGAGGAACACACAGGACAGGAGCCCTCTGGACCGCTCACATGGAGTGGGCATGCCAGAGAAGGATAGGGCAGAATGAGGAGGAGGAAAAAAGAGGTATCATCATCATCACATCAAGCCCTTCCTTGCAGGATGGTACGAGGAAGACTGCTTTCAGAGAAAATTTGGTAGTAGATAGCCATGGTGTATGACGAAGCCCAAGTTCATCCCTGCTGGGTGGCCCTGGGCCACTCACATCTCCATGGGCTGCCTCTCTCAGCAGGTCAGCTCCAATTTCCTCACTGCAGGGACCTTTGCTCCCTGTGCAAAAGGCACTCAGCAGGCTGAAGTCCTCAGACACTGCCATGAGCAGGTGTGGCCAGGAACGTAGTAAGTCATATGGAAAGGGAAGGGAAACCCATCAAGAGCTGCAAGGAAGATGATACATGTCAACCCAGAAAGGAAGATCCTGAGCGGGACTGCAGCTCCAGGACACCCACAACCACCAAGCCAAGCAACCTGTGCTGCTGGAGCAGCTCCCACGTGCAGAAGCAATGGCCCTGCCAGCCCCTTGCCATGCCTGCTAGACACACAGACAACCTCCAGCACTGCTGGGAGGAAAATGAGCACCAGGACTGCTTTGCATGCCCCTCACTATAGGGGACTCCCAAGCCAAGCCCAAACCCTCCCACAGTATGGATCCCTGCATCGTAGTGCTGCACAGTAAAGCAAGATTTGCCCCATGATGACCAGCCAGCACTCCTAGATCTAAAGGTAGAAAAGCATTAGGCTTCCGAGGCCCCAGGATCACCTCCAGGACAGCCTGTGTCACATCCCCCTGCTAGGGCTGTTTCCCTGCTTTCTGATGTCCTCTGTGTCCAAATGCACCCCTCAAATCTCAGGATGCTCCTAGGCAGTTGATAGCAGCACACTGCAGGCTGCATAAGCCTCTTGTGTCAGCCCCCTCTGCAAGCCATTTCAAAAAAAGAGAGCAAGTTATTAATTACAAATTAAGCTGCTAATTGATACTGTTAGCTCTAGGGGAAACAGAGGCAGAGCTATGCCCTTCACATCACGGCTCACTGATTGCAAACGCGATATGAGGGGCCTGAGCTCTCCAGAAAAGCTGCTTTGCACTGCTTCCAGCTCAAACTGCACACACTAGCCCAGGGATCTCCTAATACTTTCCTTTTTCACACTGCAGAATTACGTCCCATCTTAATAAGTAACAGGTAATAAGTAATTAAACAGTAATATTAATAAATAATGAGTAATAATTCCTTAACAAGGGACAGTAAGGTTTGAAGTATTGCACCCCTTTGTCCTAACTTTGAAGCACATGGGAAGCTCCTCTCTTGCACAGGGAAGCACAATACTTGCCCGTGCTGGACAGACACGCCTTGTGCAGGGGCTCTGCTGGAGCAGGATCACTTCTTCTGGGTTTGGCCACCCAGCAGCTGATGCAGAGGCCTCCATCCATCTGCTTTCACACTACTCTTCTCCTTGCTCAATTAAGCCTAGGCTCAATTAAGCCTAACAAATTACATCCAGCACAAGTCACAAGCAAGTGCAGGAAGACTTGGTGACCATGGTGCTGTGCAAGCAGAAGGTGAATAAATAAAATTGACTCAAGTTGACAGAAAACTGTGCAGTGAAGCTCATTGGAAGTTCTCAATTCAGTGACAGAGAATCTATAATGAAGCATCTGTTTGAGTGATTTTGGCTTAAAAGAGGGCAAAAAGACAATATGACAAAAGCCAGTTCTACTGAAAGAAAGAAAAACTCCAGAGAAGTTTTATGCTACTTCAACTTTTAAGTTTTTTTAAAAAAAAAAGTTTAACCAAGAAAAAAGGAAATATTGCTAGTGACCAGAATGGATTTAGGATCAGACCTGTAGAATAACATAGATTGGCCCAGATCTCAACCTCATATCATGCAGGAGGAGCAGGATCAGCCAGCTCACGTCACACAGGGGCTGCTGCAGGTCAGCACTGAGCATCTCAAAGGCTGGACCTTTACCATCTCTCAATCCTGTTGCAGTGTTTTACCACACTTATGCGGACAAGATACTTCTCAGTGCCTGACAGGCAATCAGACACTCCAAAACGGGCTGTTGTCTGCTGCCATGTCCCTGGGTGCTTCCAAAAATGAGTCCTTCTCCTCCCTCTCCTCACCCATCAAGTGGCTCAAAACAGCAATAAGACCCCCCCCCCCAACACCCTTCAGCTTCCCTTCTCCAGGCTGCAGAGACCCACTGCTCTCAGCATCTCCAACACCATTCTCCTCCACAAACCCTCCAAGTTTCCCTGCTGGCAACCCCCAACGAGTTTTGACATCACATTCCCATGGGAGGTGGTGGAGGGGAAATACTATAAACCAAGACAGACCACACAGCTTCCCAGAGGGCAAGAAACTCTTCCCAAATGTAGTCATAGCCATAACTGACTGTCACAGTTTTCACTTCAAAAAAACAAAGAGCCCTGCTCCACAGTGATACAAACAGTCGCAGTTTCAACATAGTTTCTGCACCCCCCCGCCCCGCCCCATTCTTTCAATTCGAAGTCAATTACTGCAAGGTTAATGGGGCAGAGAGGATGCCAGTCGGCTGGGTAATGATGTCAAAGCACCTGGCATTGCCTGGGCAACAGCTAGGCAGCAGGGATGCAAATGAAGGCGCAGGATTGCACTTCGTCCCTGGAAATGAGCTGATGCAATTGAGCATATCGGCATTAATGAACATGGAAATAATGAGAGCACCCAGAGAAACAAGACACTGATGGCGGTGGGGAACTGCACCCAGCAGGAAGAGATGGCTATGAGCACTGCGTGCTGGGTATTAACAGGAGAAGCCTTCATGGTGCTGAGCTCCCGCCAGGTCTTCACCCAGAGGAGCTTCCAACAGTTTAAGACACTCCAGCTTTGCACACCCACGCTGCCCCTCTGCTGAAGACTCTCCTCCAGCACTTTCTGGCTCCTCTCCAGACAAGCTGCGACAGGGAGAGCAAGAGGCGAGCTGTGTCAAGATGTGTGTCAAGAGGGCATGTCTCAGAGAGACCTGATAAACACGGGGCCGAGGCAGCAAAGACCAATGGGCAAGAGGTGCACAGGAGCAAAGGTGCTTGAGGGCATTTCAGTGCAAGGAGCAGTGACCTGCTCAGCAGGAAGGCTGCTCCAGCAGTGCAGCCCAGCTCTCTCCAAAGCTTGCAGTCCCCACATCATCTACAATTAATATTTTTAAGCTTGCAGGCAGAGCAACAGGAGCTGCTACGTGGGATGTTGTCTGCCAGGACAGCACTTGGCACAGTGTGCTTTCATGGACCAGGACTACAGAGCAGCAGCAAAGAGCGCTGCAAGCCTCGGATGCCAACAAGCTATTTCCAGCTTTGGTACACCATCCAGCTGCCGTATCTTCTCCCTAGTCCACGAGATCGATCAGATCCCTCTCAGCACATCTACTTCTTGGAAAACCTTCACCCCTGTACTCTAATAGTCAGTGGTTTTCTATCCCTGGCCTTTAAGGCTACTCCATGCCACCACTCTCCCTCTTTCCTGACCCCACTCACACTTCAGGATAGCTGTGTGATGCAGCTGCCTTTGGTCCCCAAGCAGAGGCCATCCATCCCTCCGCATCCCGGTGGCGTAGGTGCACTGGTGCTCCACACTCACCCTCTCATGCTTTCTGCTCACCCTCTCCAACTCCACAGCCCACCCCCAAAACATGCTCCAGGGCAGCAATGGTTNGGTTTAAGACACTCCAGCTTTGCACACCCAGGTCTAACCACGCTGCCCCTCTGCTGAAGACTCTCCTCCAGCACTTTCTGGCTCCTCTCCAGACAAGCTGCGACAGGGAGAGCAAGAGGCGAGCTGTGTCAAGATGTGTGTCAAGAGGGCATGTCTCAGAGAGACCTGATAAACACGGGGCCGAGGCAGCAAAGACCAATGGGCAAGAGGTGCACAGGAGCAAAGGTGCTTGAGGGCATTTCAGTGCAAGGAGCAGTGACCTGCTCAGCAGGAAGGCTGCTCCAGCAGTGCAGCCCAGCTCTCTCCAAAGCTTGCAGTCCCCACATCATCTACAATTAATATTTTTAAGCTTGCAGGCAGAGCAACAGGAGCTGCTACGTGGGATGTTGTCTGCCAGGACAGCACTTGGCACAGTGTGCTTTCATGGACCAGGACTACAGAGCAGCAGCAAAGAGCGCTGCAAGCCTCGGATGCCAACAAGCTATTTCCAGCTTTGGTACACCATCCAGCTGCCGTATCTTCTCCCTAGTCCACGAGATCGATCAGATCCCTCTCAGCACATCTACTTCTTGGAAAACCTTCACCCCTGTACTCTAATAGTCAGTGGTTTTCTATCCCTGGCCTTTAAGGCTACTCCATGCCACCACTCTCCCTCTTTCCTGACCCCACTCACACTTCAGGATAGCTGTGTGATGCAGCTGCCTTTGGTCCCCAAGCAGAGGCCATCCATCCCTCCGCATCCCGGTGGCGTAGGTGCACTGGTGCTCCACACTCACCCTCTCATGCTTTCTGCTCACCCTCTCCAACTCCACAGCCCACCCCCAAAACATGCTCCAGGGCAGCAATGGTTCCACCAGTAGCCACAGTGAGGTCCCACGGGAGTTCTCTTGCCGAAGAAAAGCTATGCTGGATGGGCACGGGGAAGCTGACAGCCTTTCTCTCACTCGCAGAGGTTGCACAGTTGAGACACATGTGCAAATGGGACCCCAGGAACACACACCCCCACCCCTNACTTTCTGGCTCCTCTCCAGACAAGCTGCGACAGGGAGAGCAAGAGGCGAGCTGTGTCAAGATGTGTGTCAAGAGGGCATGTCTCAGAGAGACCTGATAAACACGGGGCCGAGGCAGCAAAGACCAATGGGCAAGAGGTGCACAGGAGCAAAGGTGCTTGAGGGCATTTCAGTGCAAGGAGCAGTGACCTGCTCAGCAGGAAGGCTGCTCCAGCAGTGCAGCCCAGCTCTCTCCAAAGCTTGCAGTCCCCACATCATCTACAATTAATATTTTTAAGCTTGCAGGCAGAGCAACAGGAGCTGCTACGTGGGATGTTGTCTGCCAGGACAGCACTTGGCACAGTGTGCTTTCATGGACCAGGACTACAGAGCAGCAGCAAAGAGCGCTGCAAGCCTCGGATGCCAACAAGCTATTTCCAGCTTTGGTACACCATCCAGCTGCCGTATCTTCTCCCTAGTCCACGAGATCGATCAGATCCCTCTCAGCACATCTACTTCTTGGAAAACCTTCACCCCTGTACTCTAATAGTCAGTGGTTTTCTATCCCTGGCCTTTAAGGCTACTCCATGCCACCACTCTCCCTCTTTCCTGACCCCACTCACACTTCAGGATAGCTGTGTGATGCAGCTGCCTTTGGTCCCCAAGCAGAGGCCATCCATCCCTCCGCATCCCGGTGGCGTAGGTGCACTGGTGCTCCACACTCACCCTCTCATGCTTTCTGCTCACCCTCTCCAACTCCACAGCCCACCCCCAAAACATGCTCCAGGGCAGCAATGGTTCCACCAGTAGCCACAGTGAGGTCCCACGGGAGTTCTCTTGCCGAAGAAAAGCTATGCTGGATGGGCACGGGGAAGCTGACAGCCTTTCTCTCACTCGCAGAGGTTGCACAGTTGAGACACATGTGCAAATGGGACCCCAGGAACACACACCCCCACCCCTGCCCCAGTGATTCCCCACACACATGAAGAGCGGTATCAGGGACACAAAGCAGCCGGCTCCACAGGGGAGCAGTTGGGTCATGCATCCATTTACAAGGTCACCACCCTGTGCATCTTGAAAGCCCTTTACTTTTGCCCAAGGCAAGTCAAGGTGACTTGGACAGACCCTGCTCCCACCGATGCGCTCTGCTTTTCCCTGCCCTTGCACTGTGAACCCTGCAGAGCAGAGTACCCTTCTACACTCTCTGGAAACGGCCCAGCAAAGCAGCAGGCTGTGCCATAAATAACACTGGCAACGGGCAAGAGCAGAGCAGCCATGGGCTCTGCAGGGACTGGAGCATCCCCAGCCAATCCATGCCCAGGCTCTGCAGGACACAGGGCTTGCCCTGAGCAAACACCTTCCAAGCATCCTCCCTGCCCACCACAGCAGGACCAGGCATGCCTGGGCTCTCCACAATGCCACCCCAATGCCAGGCCTCTCCTTGAATCCCAGCATGCTGCTTTTAAATGTCAGCAGTAAAATCAGCTACACATCAGAGGGAATTAAATGGAGGAGGAGGGAAAAAAAAAAAAGAAGAAAAAAGAGAAAGACGAAAGGGAGAAGAGACAGCTCCGCTAATAGTGAGTCAGCCAGAAGTCTCCAAATCCATTTGAAATGCGTAGGGCTTAATTTAACTTAATGGTTTTGTCAAACATCGGCACTCTGTTAAAAGCACAGGAGAGCTGGTAATCCAAACGGCCAGTGGCTCTGTCTTTGCTAGTCGTAAGAAGGCTGCTGTTCAAGTCCCCAGATAGATCCATCTGGCTTCACACAGGCAGCAAGCATGGCCCTGGCTACTGCAGTTGCTTATTAGGGCAGCTCTGTATTTACTTAGCACTGGCAGCAGCCCTGGCTTTGCCCAGAATGCAAAAACAAACACAGCCACTGCATTTCTGTGCTTGTACATGTCTTAAGGCAGCTCCAGGCTTCTCTTGAAAACACAGCTCAGTCAAGGGAAGAGAGATTTGCAACTTTCCCTCGGGAAGACAAAATTAAATGTCTCACCTATGTGGACTTTGGAAAGGAGTTGGAATAAAAAAGAAAAGCAAACTCTTGCTCACAGGCAGGCAGAGAAAGTCCATGGGTCAAGCTGCAAAACCCAATTCGCCACCCAGCCCTGTTCTCCCTCTTCTCTCCAGCAGCAGGTCAAGCGCTCCCAGCAGCCCCTATGAGATGGGATGGGGCTCAACCCCAGGGGAAACCAGACAGCACTAGCTCTGCTGCTGTCAAACCCTCTTCTAGAGGAAAAAACAGAAATAGCAGCCTGCCATTTAAGACAATCTTCTCTCCTCAGACAGGAGACTGAGCCCATGTTTGTGCACAGTAGGGACAAGACAGAGGGTGTTTAAGCCTCCTCACCAGCCCTGATGCCCTGTTCTGGCAGCAGATGGGGAATTCAGGACACCTGAATGTGGTTCTGCCCCAGCTCTGACGGCACCAGGCACTGTAATTCAAGCCACCGAGTCACAAGCGCACCGGAGACAGGGAATGAGAGCACTCTCCCCTTTGCAGTGACAACAGTCCAAAAAGGTCAAGCTTGCTTGTACTGTCTTGAGAGGAGGCTTTTAACCTTGCAACCATCTGTAGGACATCAGTCAGCCACAGATCTGTCCTCTGCGCCCACATTCTCCCATGCACCAGCATCCACCACAAACTGGTGAGACCTGAGACATGGGGAGCACAGCTCTGCTCACCTTCTCAGTCCCATGTGTTCCCAACAGCAGATCCCAGAAACCTCCCGTTCCCCAGGGCACAGCTTCCATTTCTGAGCACACCCTTCAGCCCTCCCTCCAGCTCAGTGCAGAGCACCCTCCATGCCACGTAGCCTGGGCAGCAAGGTTTGTTCAAATGGCCAGCACTAAAGGAAGCACTGCTGCCGACCCCCAGCCTCTTGGGACTGCCCCAGAGCAAAGGGCCAGAGAGGGAAACAAGTCCTAAACTCCAGGGCCACAGGCACATACGCCCCTCCACAGAGTGCAGGTGGGGAAGGGGCTCCAGGAAAACTCAGGGGGGGCAGCACAGTCTTTTGAGACTCCGCATCCCCTTAAACCTCCCCCTCCATCCCAGGACTAGATTCTTGTTTGATTTAAGACGCAAATGGGATCGAGTTTAAAGGTCTCAGCCTGGCCCTTGACTCCTTGGTGGGAGTCTTTCCACATCACAAAACCACCAGACAATTCAGCCTGACTGACAGCCTTTCAGGCAGAGAGGCCCGGGGCTGGAGGGAGGGGAGGGGGCCGTGGGTCAGGGCTAAGGGGGGGCAGCCAGAGCCACGCATATAGCTGGGAGAGCAGGGGATGTCTGTGATGTGGAAACGACGCTCAAGGTTTGCACTTCCATAGGAGAAAGGTTTCTGGGGAAGGATGAGAGAGGCTAGAGCATCCTTCAAAGATGCAGTTCCACTTAATACTGGCGAAAGCTGAATTGCAAATAGCACATACAAGGGAAGAAAACAGTTGGTTTCGGCCCTTTTTTCCCAGGTAAGTGGACAGCAACACACACCAGAGAAAGCAGGGAGCTGAGGACAAGGCAGAAAGGGGACCCCAGGCTCAGACAGGACAGAGGTCTGTGAAAGGCAAGAGATGGGATGGATCAGAGATAGATGAGCAGGTGAACAAAGCCAGTGCTCAATTACCCTGGGCTCAGCCACTGAGGCTGCAGCAAAGGCTGAGATGGTAGCATGGAAGTACACACATGCGGATACGCGCACCCTGTGCCCTAGTCTGCCTCGTGCCCCATCCCTGCTCTCCAGGCCCAGCAAAACCCAGCCCAGTGAAGGGACATCACCAAGTTTCCCCTGCAGTGACAGGCAGGATCCCCAGAACAGCTAGCAGAAGAGATTAAGTGATTCTTCACCTTCACTCTCCTTCTCATGTTCCAGCTTAGGAGAGCTGGGCATACCCCTGGCTCCCTCCAACACAACTTTTCCTCCTGTACCAGGGCTGATGCCGATACCCTCTGCAGGTCTGCAGAGCCCAGTCTTCAGCTGTATGTGGCCAGCCCCCTTCCATTGCTAATTCTGGAGAAGGTTCCCTTAAAAATACTCTCACCTTGCAGTCTGGGTCAAACTCATGTTTGCCAGCCCCACGTCTCAAGAGGACACAATGCATGTCTGCGATAAGCTGAGAGTCATCACTTGGGGACACCAGGCAAGGGAATTCAAGAAGACCACAGATACTTGTCACGCTATCTTATTTATTCCCTTTCTGCACACAGGAAACCTTTTCTCCTACCTTTTTTTTTTCTCCTTTAAATAAAAGAGAAAAATTTTAAGCTGGTGCTTTAAAGCACAGCAACCGCCAACCCATCTCTATGGCTTGCCAAGAGAGCAATTCATCCTCTGCCTCTATTCTGCAGTAGGTAAAGGCCCCCCCACCCGCCCCCCCTCGCTTTTGTTCATCTCCCCCGCTCTTTTGTCTGGCCCTGAAAGCGTTGATCACTCCTGCATGAGGAATGTGAAACTGATGTGATGTGATAGGAACAATGCTCCAGCCCCGCTCCTTGCAGCCACATCAAAGTCCCCATTTGCATGGCTTCCCCTTGCCTGCCTGTCCCTCTCTGCCCCCAGCCGAGCTCTGGCTGCTTCAGCGCCTTCATTGTCCTCACGGCTTCGAGAAACAGCCTTGGCCTCCTGCTAAAAGGTGCCCGATGGCCTCCCCATGCCTGCCACTGCCTCTGGTTGCCCATGGGAGATGGCACCCATGGGCAACACCTGGCTGGCTGGGGAGGTGGCATCTGTCAGTGGCACCGATACAGGTTGGGATGCACCAAGATGATGTTGCTGTTAAAATCTCGCTGCTGTCTGGTACCTGCTCCCAGATGGATACTTCTCATGCCACTGCCAGGCTGTGGTGAGGCATTTAAGCAAAGAGCTGGAGAAGTGCAGAAGAGCTGATAAATCAGGAGGTTTGGAGCAGTGGGGCCCCAACTCTGCCAGAGAAGAATGAGGAAGCATGTGGAGGGCATTACCATAAAAAAAAAGGACATTTCTTCACCCACCGAAGGGCACAAAGGGAGTCCACAACAAAAATGCCCTGCTCTTGCTGTGTCTGGGGGAGGCTGATCCCTGCCTGTCGTTCTGGTACAGGCGGAGAGACCAGGAGTCAGATGCTCAGAGGAGACACGATGTGACAGCCAGACACCCCCACATCTGTAGCACTGCCAGCCCACACAGCGCTCTCCAGCACTGGCAGCAGAACAGCACTGAGCACGTGCTGCAAAAGCCCCCAGAGCAGCTGGATAAACACAGCTCTGGGTCCAGGCAACCTCCTGCCAGGCTGATGAGCGCAGGCATGCTGCCACCAGGTAAAAATCCTACTGCTACCCTGTAATGAGCACCCACAACCCAATGCCAACAGACGCCCTTCCCAGAGCATGCATCACAAGGAGTCCAGGTTCTCCGCACCTCATCAGGTCAAAGGCTTTAACCCAGAGCCAGCAAAGAGGCTGCCAAGAGAAAATAAACCCTCCGGCAAGACAGAGAGCCTCTCCCCAGTCCCACAGCAGCTGTGGCTCCATGGTAAGCCTGTGCCAACACGACAGCAGCTGGGAAGTGATCCTCAAGGCATTGACTGCCTCTAAGTCCCCTGGGAGCCCCAGCCAAGCAAGCTCCATTTCTCTTCAGGGGGCAGCCAGGTGCCTGCAGTCAGGCTGAGGGATGCAGGCAGCACCCAGGCAGGGAAGGGGAAAGCCAGGCACTGGCCATGCCATGCAGGGTGCAAGCAGAAGGCTGGCACAGGACAAGACCAGAGGAAAGCAGTAGTGCAATCACACAGAACCATGTAGTACCAAGCTACGCTGGAAACAGGAGGGACATTGATGTCCCTGCAAAATTGAGGTGCTGCTGATACACCTCACAAGCTGAAGGATTTAATTTTTGGTGGAAGAGGCAATACACTGAGTTTACACTTGCCACTGAGATCAATCTAAGATTGATTCTCTCCCATTCTATCCTGAAGTATGGGACTTCCATTTAATCTCAACACCAACGATGATGTTGTGTCACCAACCAATATACATAGGCAGCCAGCGTCTGTCTATGGAAAGAGAAGGCTTCCAGCTCTAGCCATTTCCAATACAGGAAGCAAGATTCAGTTAATCAAGGCTTTGAGTCCAAGCACATCTCCAGTTTGCACCTCATACAGAAGATCAGTGATCCAGAGGGACTCCAGGTGTTTTGACTTCAAATCCACAGAAAATGCAAACCAACAGTCCAAGAGCCATTTCTGCATTATCAGCCCACAGATCAAAATGCTGTATGGGTTACTGTGTAAGACGTACTGCTCTAATGTCAAACAGGCACTTCTTAAGCACTTCACAGGCCACCTGTACCCAAGCAGCCTCCCAAATCTTGGAGCCCGTGCCTCTTTCTTTACTGTTTACCTGGTTACTGCAGGACCCTATTCAAGCCCCTCTGCTGTTCATCACTAGCGGAGTTCAGCAGCCTGCCAGGGGACACAGCTTTGGCAACTATTCCCGATTTATATTGATGGAGAATATAAATTCTCTGTAGAAAAGTAAATAGATCTACTACCAAAAAGCAAAGCACTTTTTTTTTTTTTTTTTAACAAGCATGTTTCTGCCTCAGTGCTTATGGGGGAGGCAGGACAGCCAATGTGGAAGAACCAAGCCCACTTTCCTAAAACTTTGGGTCAGATTTGCTACACAAAAGCCCTCTGTCGTGCATTACACCTGGCCAATGTCACTTCTGGTTAGGAAAGAAGAACCTCTGCTAGACGAACACGCTGGGGTATGATTAAGGACAACATTTCATCCTGGCATTTGGATTTTTCCCTGCCAAGTTGGTTTACCTTAGGATAACACCAGAAAGGTTGTTTTGCTGTAGCTGTCCTCACACACTAACCAGAGCCCCCAGCAGCTGAGGCTCCTTCACTGGGTTGGGGGGGAGCACTGTGCACCCAGCTGCGCTGCCCACCATGCTGCTGGGCTCCCACCCGGTCACCCCCCAGGGACTGAACCTCAGAGTCCTCTGTGTGTCCCCAGGAGGAAATCAGGCCCCCCAGCCCAGGAGGGAAGGCAGCATTAGTCCTTTTTGGTATCTATAATGGTGCAACAAGTAGCTTTGCTCAGAGATACAAAAGCCTGCAGGACACCAGGGCAAGAGCCTTGCTCTTGTGTTACTGGCAGCAAGCTGTTCCTGAGGAGGTCACAGATAAAAGGATGTACACTTCTGCAGTATTCCATCTCCCTGGCCCTCCACACAGCTGTCAGCGAGGCAGGATAGGTCCCACTTCATTGGGAGGGTCCCTGTCAGTGCTGCAGGAAGAATAGGGAGCAAACACTTTGTGCCAGTAGGGATGAAATGTTGTGATCCCCACGCAGTGCTCACTGGGCAGTTAAATCCACCCCCTAAAAGGTGGTGAAACACTGGCGAAACTCCCCCAAGCAGGGCTGAGTACCACTCCTCCCCTGGGGATTGGGCACCAGGAGATATCTATCCTCTCCCTTGCTCTACCCCAATGTCCCACCAGCTCCTAGCCACCTCCAGCAGCTGGTGCCAAGCACATGGGATGCTGCCCCCAGGATGCTGCATCCAGAGGAAGCCTTCTCAGCCTGCCTTAGACCTAACCCAGCACCACAGCTTGCTGAACCTCAACAGTACTACTCAAGCAGATGCCAGGCATGCATCACTAACCCTTCCAGCAAGCATATAGAGCTAAAAGGCAGGAAGGCAGTTAAACAGAGCCACACCGCTTGCTGCATTCAATTGCCATTGGAGGCATACCACAGGTGAACAGGACCTTGAATACAGCTAGACATATGTTGTTTCAGGGCTCGTTAATTCTCTGTCCCTAATTCATTCCTGGTTTCTTCAAGATACAGTCAATTCTTGACCAGCCACCGCACATGCATGTTTCTTTGCTTTCAATTCGGCCAGCAAAATCCATTTACCTTGCCTGTCTCATCCGGTTTCCGTCAAGCCTGCTGAATTCTCCTTCAGTGAAATAAGCAAGTTTACTGTAACACCCTCTTTTGTAAGAGCATGGCTAAAATGACAGTCTTTCTGGTGCCTGACTATTTCCCTTCACAGCAGGAGCTAAACACTGCTTGTTTTCAATTGTGAACTGTTCCGACTTCTTGAAATGCATGAAAGTACCAAGGGGGTCGATTTAACTGGGAAAAAGGTTTCTAAAAGAGAATATTTATTTACCTTGCAGTTTGCTATGGAGAACTTTAGGCTAGCAATTTACTAGCCAAGGATGTGGTGGTCTTTGGGTGAACATGAGAGGGAAGAGATGCAACGTAACATCTGCCTTGTCCAACATTGGCCATGAGGAGCCAGAGACCAAGTTGTTGGTTTAACGTTCCCAGTTGCAAAGCCCTGCCCCACTTAGCGGGCCTGGGGGAGGCAAGGCAAAAGCCTCCCCACTTGCACAGCCCAGGTTTTTTCAGCTTTTGGTGCCAGAGCCACACGCCACCTTCGGGCCCTGCAGCACATGGTCCCAGTCCTCTGCAGCATGCGATTTCCACCTCAAGGCACCTCCTAAATGTTTCCCAGATCGATTTTGGGGCAGGACAGAGGGAATGGAAAACCCAGACCCATTCCTCCCACACCCCCTACTGCTTCCTTACTGCTTTTCTGGTGACACACACCGATGGCAAAGGAGCTACAAGACAACAATGTCATGTCCTGCGCTAAAAGCTGCCACATAAGCAGCTTGAGAGTCAGGGCAACCCTTTTATTCAAAAGCAGCTCGAGAACTAGGCCAAGCTGCTCTCTGCAAGCACCTGGAAGACCCACACACTATTGAATTCTGTCCATAAGTAGTCACCAGCAGACCCAGGTAGGCACACCAAAGGAGGAGAAGACCAGAGATTTCTCCTCCCATCCTGCCACAGCACTGGCAACTGTTTCCGATTTATACTGATAGAGAATATAACTTCTCTGTAGAAAAGTAAATAGATCCATTACCAAAAACCAGAGCACTTTTTTTTAATCAACAAGCATGTTTCTGCCTCAGTGCTTATGGGGGAGGCAGGACAGTCAATGTGGAAGAACCAAGCCCACCTTCCTAACACTTTGGGTCAGATTTGCTAAACAAATGCCCTGTCAGAGCAGGACAACTGCACATCTGTAGCCACGCAGCTGATGAGAACCCAGCATGGGGCACACCAAGCTCTGCACAAGGAAACCTGGCCTCTGTACTCCATTTGCAAGACACTTGAAGCCTGATGCAGGAAACGTCCGAAGTCCTTACACTTCAGGGCTGAATTCCCCCTCCTGCAGGAGCCTGCAGTTTTCATTTCTCATCCTCTCAGGTTATAGTTTCCTTATACTCTTTTCACGTCCTTGTTATTTTTTTGGCGGCTCCTCAAGTTTCATTCTCTTTTCCAAGTTACACAAGCTGAATTTAAGACTACTTCTACTCCTCCATGCTCATTAGCAGACATAAATTAAAAGCAGAATTAAAGAGATTATTTGCAATACCACTTGAAACACCTTCAAGCGTCTTATTGGCTTGCGATGTACTGTGAATTCTCACCCACCAAGGGACTTTACGTCCAGACCTTGCCAAGTGTTTATCTACATCCTGTTAGGTAGGTTTGGGGGAAGAGCCCCCATCCTTCTCAGAAATAAGATAATCTTGAGGTTTTACTGAAAGCTTTCAGTTCCTGCATCAAATTTATTTCAAAAGAGTTTCCATCTGATAGGCTCTTTTGACATTGAACTGCAGATATGACCCACCTGCAGAAAAAATATGCAATTTTTTTTTTTCCTTTCACGGAATTTGGGTAGGATGTTACCAGACCTGCACAGGAAACTGAGCTACTGCCTGCAGAGCCTTGGTCAGCTACAGCCTCCCACAGAGCCTCCCACGGCTATAGCGAGCCAAGGAAAATCGCTGCACACCACCCTGATGCCAGGACTGACAGCATCCTGTTGATTTCTAATTTCAAAGGAGCCAAACAACTGAGGACCTGCAGATTTTTATTGCTATGCTCTGCTGCACCCATCTCCTCCCCTCTGCAATCTTGTGTGTCAGGGAAGAGGCTGAGAGAGACGCCTGTTGTTCCGTGCTGAGGACCTGATGTGCTGACATTAGCACCCAGAAGTTCATGGAGGTTGTCTGAGTGCAATCAAATCTATTTCTGAAGTTTCATAGGATGCTCACGGGTACAGCCCCTGCTGTTAAAAGCTCAGTTGGCACAAGGCCTGCAGAACCCCGTATGTCACCCAGCACCATTCACACCCTGGGAGTCACATATTGATCCAGGCAAGACGCAAAGCTGAGCTCAAGCATTCCAGGGAGGAAGGACTTGGGGCAGAGCACCCAACTGCCTGTGGGAAAACAGCAGCAAGAAGGACTGAGCATGTGTCACAGGATATTCAACCCCAGCTGGTCACCGGAAAGGAGCTGGGAGCGATGAGGACAGAGCACAAAGCCAATAGCTCAACAACTGTCAGCTCAGAGCGCCAAGGCACGGTGAGAGCACACGGGTCATCACTGCTATGTAAGACACCACATGCCTTAATCTCTCCCCAGGGAGAGAACCTCTTCCAGCCCAGACTGTTTGTGTATTCAGCTAATTTTGTTGCCTGACTTTCCACCTACTTGCTCAGCAGAAAGCTGATCCTCTCAAGTAATCATCACTACCCTCAGACGCAAGGCCACGGCATAAGCAAAACCCCACTCCACTGCATCAGCTGCAAACCCAGGGTCACAAGGGCAACTGGCTCCCCTTGCTGTGTCCCCTTCACTGAAACTCCTCTCCCAGTCTCAGCACCATGTGTGCCAACACAGCCAAATACTGCAACCCACTTGCTGGTCTAAATGAGCCTCATATATCCTAAAACACAGTCCCAAATCTCCTCCGTGGCTCCTACAAGCAAGTCAGGCTGTTCAAGGCCAGTGGTATAATTAAGGGGAAAAAAACCCCTGCATACACCAGGCAGCATCCTGAACAGCATGAGCTTAGTATTAGCTCTTGCTAGAGCACACTGAGACTAGTCCTAGCTCCTGCCTTCAGTGTCAGTGTCCACACTCACAAACAAAAAAAAAAAAAAAAAAAGAGATTGTAGAAGGGGAACAGCTTCAAGAAGAATTAGGAGAATGAGTCGGGAACTGGAATGCCTGCCGTGCAGCCACAGGCTCGAGTGCTCAATCGGTTCAACTAAGCCAAGAGATGATCAGGAGAAGATTTAATCACTCCCTGCAAATGTACTAGTGCAGGGAGAAGGTTTCCGCTGGCAACAGAGACCTTGCCTCTGGGCCTGCCAAGGGGGAACAGGTCTGCCCCTTGCTCAGGTTCCTGCTAAGTGCCCTTGCTAAGGGGGGAGAAGGGAAAACTGCTCTTGCATGGGACATGTGGTAGGCAAAAGGCAGGATCAGAAAGGGCTATGAGCTCAGACCCTGCACAGCAAAGGCAAAGAAGACAGATCAGCTTGTGGGTCACTGTAAGAGGGCAAACAAACTAGCCTGGGCTGGGAAGTCTCAGCTCCAATCACAAGCCACCTTAACCTTAAGCCTCGAGGTGTAACAGAGGGCAGATGAGCAGTAGACATGTGCTAATCCACTCCCTCCAGACCAGACACAAAGATGAACCAGAAGCCAAGCCACATAGCAACACCAAGGGCATCCACTGACAGCCCACCCAGAGATCTCCCTCTGCACCTTCCTCTAGCTCTTCATTTCACACGCAAAACTTACCAAAGGAGATAGTCCATGTTCTCACCAAAGACAGTCAGGCCAATGGTTATTTGGAGAAAAGGAAGGCAGATTATTTTGTTTTTAAAATGCAAGTCAGCTGTCCTCACTGGATCTGGAGAAGGATCAATTAGGACAGACCAGCAACCTTAAGGGGTCAGAACAGGCACGCCATGTGCTTCTCTGGCACTTTGAAGTCTCACTGTCCTTTCATTTCTGCTTCCATATTGAAACCATTTTCACCAGGGAAGCTTTGCATTAAACACTGCTCTAAAACCCAGCTGCAACACTGAAACCGGCTCTTCACTCCTCCCTCCAATTACAGTGCGCACTTCACCTTTAAAGCAAGGCTGCCCGGGATGCCTACTTGAGCTGAGTAATAAATGGCACAGATCAGCCACTGCCAGACTGGGGCTGTAATCCCATCGCAGAGCTGCATCCTGGAGTTAAGCTGCAAGCAGCGACAGCAGAGGCATCACACAGCTTCCTGCATGGACAGGAGAACTGACTGGGAGCCCATTCTGTCCCTCAGACTGGTACCCACCCTGCACTGGCAACAGCCCCAGCACCAGGCTCCCTTTTTTAAAGCAAAGGGACACCAGTTATTTACACTCAATCGCTAATTCCCTTAATGCCCTAAAGACTATTTACTGAGGTTAGCCAAGTATTTGAGATGCTTGCAAAGTACCCTCAAGCTTTTCTTAATAGCTATTTCTGTATAGCCATCTTTCCTTCTGAGTCTCTCCCACACCTCTTCGGGCTTTTTTAATCTTGCTAAAGAGAGGTGAGGATCTCAGTCATTTGAGAAGGGAAAAGAAATTGGTGAGAAACCAATTCCATTTAATAGACCTATTGTCTCCCTTGCATTTACTTCTCCCTGGCAGTACTGTGAAAAAGCATTTCTCTCTCCCTCCATCGCCAGCTGGAAGGGCTGAGATCACACAGCTCAGACTCCTTCACACCATAACTTGAAGTTTCATCCTGTTGCATTCGAACAGTGTCCACACTCCTCTCTGGCATCCAGCACTATCCCTGTAGACATTACAAGTTTTTAATAGCGTGACCACTCTTCCCAGTCCCTCCAGAAACCCATATACGAGCACACTGTTGTTCTCCATTTTACAACCCTCACCGATGCGTTTTGCCTCCTGAATTTCTTCCTTTCCTGGTTCTTTCATTGATGCAAGCCTCCCAGGCCACTTTACACGCCTTCCAGAGTATATAATTTCTAAGTTCACTTTCTACTTCAGTTTCCCCAGGTACCGAATCACTGACTTAAAAATTCAGCTGGGCAAGGTACCTGGGGATACAAAGCTGTCCACAACTTCCCAGGAAGAATCTTGCCTTGGGGATATCTTACCCCACAACAGTCCTTCACTGCTTCACCACAGCCTTCACATCAGCTTCTCCTGAAGGCAGCTAGGACCAACACAAATCCTTTGGTCTCCAGACCCAACACAAAGCCTTTGGTCTCTGGAACTCTGCCTACTTGCAATACCATCACCTCAATAGCAGCCTTCCAGGCTCATTGCATCAACCAGGGCACTGCAAAGACATCTTGTGCACACGATTCATGTGTGCTCTTTTCTCTGCAGCATGCCCAGAGCCTCCAGCTGAGACAGCAGCTCCAACACCACATGCACAGCAAGAGGCCCTGCTGGGGAAGATTTACAGCCTATGCAGACACAGCAGGTAGGGAAAGAAAGACGTCTGGAGAGAGGAAGGCAACTAGTTGCAGGCCACAGAGCAGACCATGCTGCACACTCCTTCTCCACTGCCTGATGTGCTGATCTGCAACCATTTCTGCTGGACTGGTGGAGGTTGGAGCAACCCCATTCAAACGTACCTGCACAAGCACGGTTTTCAGGCATCAGTGCAAAGAAAGGTCTGTGTGAGTAGGGAGGGAAGGAATTGGACTTGAAGGATGAGCCAATAAAAGGCTGTTTTCGTTTTGCATGAACTCTACCCACCCTTCACCTTAAAGGGCACTTCCCCCCCTTGCCACAAGTAACAAGCACAGATAATTGAAGCAAAACACCATTTCCCAGAGCACTTCTGATACGTATTATCCATGCTCATTACAAGCGGTGAGGCTTGTTCTAGCCTCCACTAGCTCCAAGCAAACACGAAAGACTGCAGCACAGGTACAGTGGGCAGAAGAGCTGCTGAGAATGCTACAAACCAAATTCAGCAACTTAATAGCTCTTGAACGAACTGCAGCCACAGAGACACATGGGCTTGCAACTCAGGCCAGGACGTCAAAGGCCCAGGGTCATCTGTGCAGCTCAAGGTGCCTGCTAGAGCTTATGCAGGAGAGTGGATTTAACTGGGCAGTGCTGGAGCACCAGCGGCAGAATTCAATTCCCATCTGCCCATTGACTTACGTGGGTTTTGTCCTGCCATTGCCCAGGTTGCCTCCACAGCTGGGCACCAGTACCTTCCTGGTCAGTCTGAAAAAGAGGACTTGGAAAACAGAAGAACTTTTTCTTCCTCTTCAGTCATATTTTTAAGCTTTGGGGTCTTTTTTGCCGTTGCATGAGCACCAGGGCGTTCCTCTCTGCTACTAATCTTTGGCTACTTCTCCGTTGCCGTGGCTCGTTGGAGCGTCCCTGAAAGCGTCTGGATAGACATGTGGTCACCGCATCTCTCATTGTCCCATCCCTGGCATTTCTCAGTTCCCCTTCACTTAGAGGATCTTCAGAAAGACATTCAAGGGACCACATTTCACCAGCTGAATGCAGAAAGTCCCAATGCTCAGCAGTGCTCAAATTTGGGTAGAGAAGGAGACACAGTAGACATGCATAAAAAAGTAGCTAAGCAGGAAGACTTATAGGAAAACAATTTCTTTTGGGTGCATATTCTAGGTCCGTTTTTTCAGAAGATCCAGAAGAGATGCTGTACACAGCCCAAGCGCTAAAACCAGACAACACTTTTTAATAGCATTAGCCACAATCAGTGAAGAAGCAGAGGTCTGGTCAACCTGGACACAAAGTAGCTGCAAACAGGACTACCCCAAGAAGTGCTGTTTTCCTCTGCTGGATGGTGGCATGCATGGATCCAGAACCATCACCCACCTCCAAGCAGCTCTTGCAGCCCCTGTGCCAAATGCTGAGTTATTTAGGACAGGTATGGAAAGAGCGATGGGAAGCAGCAGTGACATGCTGCAGCAACACACCACCTTCCTTTCAAACAGCCTCGCTGCATGCCAAGCCTGGCTCCTGCTTGCTTAATATTCCCCCTTACCCAGGAATAATCTCCCTCTTACTCAAGCCTCAGATCCTTCCCCTCCTCAGCCCTTTGTGCTCCTCTTCTTCCCTCCCCGCTCCCATCAGGGTCAGGAAACTCTCTGGTTCAGCATCTTCGAAGCATGATTTATATCATCTCCACCTTGGTAAACTATAAGATGCTGGAAAGCATCCAGGACTGCAGGAAGCAGGTCTGCCTTGGCAAACACAAGAGACAGAGGAAGAAACTGGATGGGAACTAGATGGGCTCTTCCTTCACCTGGTGCCCCCACCTTGCTTCTGCACGGCTTGTGATTTATCTCTCTCTGGATCAAGTCTGCAGGAACCAGGTCCATTACGGAAATTAAAATGAGCTATTGCCAGCAGCTGGCAAGATCAAACCCTCAGCACGCCTGTCCCCTCCAAGCAGAGACAGCAGACACCACAGTGCTTGCAGCCAAGTGCATGGGAACAAGTGCCAAGAGAAGCTCCTGCATTGCAACCCCAATGGGTCACCAGCTTTGGAGTTTGCTGGCCAGTGGCACAGCTCAGAGGGGAAGTAGGATACCAGTTTGGAGCTGGACTCTGGCCCAGCCTAGCTTCCACAAGCGGCCAAGGGCAAGCACGGGCCCTCCTTGCCATTGCATGCAACCCTCAGCATGAGCACATCTGAGGTGTTAGAGAGACTTTAGGATGCTTCCACACTGAGGGTCTGAGTCTGGGGTGGTGGGCAGAAGAAAGCCCTTTCCCTTCTCTCCACAGCTTCCCCTGCTAGGGAAATATCCCTAGTATAAAAATGCCTGAATCAGGGGAAGATTCATCTCCCAGGATGATAACTGTCACAAGGAGCTTGGTGGCTGCAGGTATCGCTAGAAGATGTGACCAACCAAGAGATCCTTCCCTGAAAGAAAGGCTTTAACTTCACACAGACACACAGAGAATGAGCCACGGGCACCCCCAAAGAGGCAGGTTGATGTTTCATTGACCTCAAATACAAGGTCATTATCATGCCCCACAAAAATATTTTTCCCTCATGTGTTCCCAAACGATAACACAAGAACATTCAATCCCAGAGTGGTTTGTGCTCCAAGATGGTCACAGCTCTGGACACAGCACAGAAATAACTGCCTGTGGAAGCACATTAGAAGGGCTCAAAGCTAGCAAAGCAGGGACAAACTTCCCCCAAGCGTGATGAGCTAGGTCAGGAGTTACTGGCTGACACAAGAGAGAAATGCAACCCATGCTAGGAGGGGATGTTTTGCAGTTGCTGCTCTCCTTCCTAGCCCTATGCACCTGTGTGGAGCTCCCCAGACCAGCACTTCTCAACCCGATACACTGAGGGCATCACAGAGCAGCTGAAGTGCAGCTGCAGAAGCAAAACCTCACACCCATACAGCAGCCTTTGTGCACACAAGTGGCTAAAGGAGAGAGCAAGTTTGTAAGCATAGAAATGTTGCAACACTTCACGAGCAGCCCATGGATGTTTGTCAAGAGAGGTGAGGTGGCCCTTAGAAGTCAGGGAATGCTGTCCTGAATGCTGAGATCTTCATAGTCACAGCAAGACCAGGAAAGAAAGAAGCCTTATAAATGGGGTTTCAAAACTCCCACCGCTTCCCTGATAGGGCAGGGACGCAGGTGATGTATGTGCACTCTGGCCTTAAGAGCAGGACAAGGTGCCCTTATGCATTTGAGCACCAAAACAGGAGCTTGTTCCACCTGAGGTTCTGCTGGCCTAAGCTCTTGTAGAGCCAAAGGTCAGATGAGAAAACTAGCTCTGGAAAAAAAAAAAAAAATCAGGCAATTGGTTTAATTCACTTCCTGCAAACAGACTTTTTGCTGGTACTTTCTACTGCTTAAGACAAAAAAAGTTGAAGTTATCATCTGGACAGTCACAACACTGCCGTGCTGACAATCAGCCTAATCCATCTGATTAGAAGAGGATTTGGAAACAAACAAGAGAGGAGATTTCCTTTCTTCCTTCTGCAGCATTTCAAAGAAACCTGCTTTGTGCTCTGCCACACCACAACCTTTTGCCAAGCTGTCCTCAGCCCAGCCTAGACACAACACTGAGCACTGTACCTGAGGCCAGAGACCTAATTCTTAAGTGTCTCTCAAAGTGTGCCCTTAAAGGGACCCCAGTAACCCCCACTGCACTACCCACACAACAGCAATATCCTCTTGCAAATCACCTAGGAGAGCCCAGGGTGACGCTAACCTCAGCTGGGTCCGAGCCCTGACCTCCCATACTCCTCCCTGCATTGCCATAATACCCTCACTCCTGGGCACAGAGAACCTGCCAGGATTGCCGATCAGTGGCGTGATCTGTTTAAGAGCAAAGCACATGAGCCAGCTCCTTTGCAGTCTGTGCCATTTCTTTCCTATGCTCCTCAGCTCCTGGGGCCAGCATGGTGGACTGCAGGTAGCACTGGGTGGGCTTAGCCATGCCTGCCCCCCAGGAGCTCGAAGATGCTGGAGAAACCTGGCAGCTTTGCATTTGAATGCCCTGTGGGGAAGAACAGAAGGGCAACAGGCCCCTGTCCCTCAGGGAAAAGTATCTGGGCCAGTAGATTCAGGGAGGGGGCACAGTGGGACTGTCCATCAGCTGCCAACAGCCCAGATACTTCATCTTCCACTAGCAGGAATACCTGGGCATCCATGCACAAGCTCTAAGCCAGCACCATACAACAGTTCAGCCTTTGTCCTCCGATCCTTACCAGCCTCCTGACTACCCACTTCCTAAATAGCTCAGAGCATTTCAAAGGGAGAGTACAAGGAAGAAGAGGATTAAAAAATAACTTTCTCCTCTCCCTCACCTTACTGTGCAGCATCTCTTGGTCAGAGGCTGCGGGTCACACGGCTTCCTTCAGTTCAAAGGAAATAGAGTGCTGAGATTTTTAAGTGACCATTCATGACCCAGAGTTGCGGGGTGTAGGGAGTGGATGCAGACCTGCATCTTAAGTAGATCAGATTTTGCACTACACTTACACAGAGAAAGTGGCGAAATCCCCCAAGCGCTTCACAGCCAGCTGTAATAGCAATGTGTGAGACTTAATGGCGTGCACGGAACATGCTTTCCACTGGCTGCAGCCCGGCTGTTCAGACCCTGCCTCACCCAGGGGAGAATAAGCCAGCAGGTACTTGCTTTTTTCCAAAGGAAAGAGCTACAACCACTTAGCTTTTGGATAACCAGGCATGTAGGCAAACTGCTACCATGGCTGCAACACACCACATCTACAGGCTAGGCCCAGGTGAGAGTTATCCTAATCCAAAAGCACCAAGCAAGCCTACTGTGATTTACACAGGGAGCAAACAGCTTTCTGCCTGCAGCTCAGCAGTACAGGGCTAGAGCAGCTCCCATCTGCCTGAGCATCACTCCCAGCAAAGCACAATAGGCACATGGTAAAACTAGGAGCTCCCAGCGTCTTTCCTGCTGGTGCTTCCCCCCGGGCACAAGGCAGCTCGTCCTTGCTCTGCGAACACCCTCGCACATCACTGCTTAGGCCAAGACCCATGCTCTGCAGCTCAAGGGCAAGCAAATGGTAGAAAGCCACAGCTGCAGCAACAGCAGAGCAGGAAGCTTGTAAATCAGGCTACAAATGCAATATGGGCCATGCTGCTTCAACTGGCAAGCCCTTTGACATGCGTAAGTAGCCTCATTGCCTCCCAGAAACCTTTGCTTCCTTCCATTTACAGCTTATGTGACAGGAATGATGGTCACCATCCGGACAGCTTGCAAGAAGTTAAGGGTGTGACAGGTCCCCCTGGTGTAAATGTCATGTTAACACACGAAGGCAGTAATTAACACACCACCANCATGCATAAGTAGCCTCATTGCCTCCCAGAAACCTTTGCTTCCTTCCATTTACAGCTTATGTGACAGGAATGATGGTCACCATCCGGACAGCTTGCAAGAAGTTAAGGGTGTGACAGGTCCCCCTGGTGTAAATGTCATGTTAACACACGAAGGCAGTAATTAACACACCACCAACAATGGATTAAGACTGGATGATCGATTTGGTGATCACAGCCTCCCTCCAGTCCCAGCACAACTTCTTGCAATGCAGAAGTCACCCCAAACCCTTTCGCTCATCATCAAAAAGGCACTGCCAAAGGGTCATCAGAATGTGTGCTGCCAGTTTGCAGCTTTTCTGTTTTAATTTAAAGTTGTATAGAGACATTTATCAGGCATTTTTCAGGCTGAGATTCTGACATTTTATTTGCCCAGTATGAGAGCCCCCTGTTCCTTTATTGCCAAAACATAATTGAACAAAGCTCTAAGAAGAGAAAGAGCTGGGGGAAACCTCAGTGAGATGTGGCTGGGATGTGCCTCAAGGCTGCAGTACAAGAGCCTGCCATGCGCACATGGGGCCCCCAGGAGCAACTTACACCCGGCTGCAGCCACTGCCCCCCTGCAGAAACAAGCTCATCTTTCAGCTGTCACACAACAGCACTGGAAACACGCAACCAGATGTCTGCAGCACAGCATGAAACACGTGCCTGGAGACACCTGATGAGGCACGGTCAGGCAGAGAAGGCATGCAGCATGAGGCTGGGGTGCACAGCATCATGCAAGACTCTTCATAGCATGGAGCCTTGCTGGAGGATACCTTGCAGCTGCAGGGCGGGAGGTATGCAAGCACAGGCTTTTGCACACTGTGAGATGGGAGTCTGCAGCACACAAGACCACAGAGCAAGAAACAGAAAAAAGCAGCAGACAGAACCAGCTCTTCACAAGAGGTGTAGCAGAGCAGTGGGAATACTGGCTGGAGGATGCTGTGGGTGATCAAGACTTGCTTTCTGGAATCTATGCACTTGGACAAATACACAGCAGAGAGGGGAAAAAAAAAAATCTCTTTATTTCGGCTGAAGACATTTGAGCCACAGGCTGTCAAAGGTTGGAGCTACACCAGTGCATGCTCACCCTGTTCTTAGGCCTTTCCTTGCATGTCCACTACTGTCCGCAGTCAGGGACAGGACCCCAGGACATTTGGCTGTACTGATTGAGCCATTCTCAGGGAATGAGCCAGCCTGAAGCATACAGCAGGAAAGCAGCATGGCAGATACTTTGATTCACACTTGCAAGGGCTTTTGACAGGAGCAAAGAAAGAACATTTTAAGCATTCCTTTCAGCCAGCACGCATCCCGGCCCACAAGACCCCTCCTTGGGCGAGGCACAAGAACAATCTTGCTTTCAGATCAACAGCTCCTTTGTCACCCTGCTGCAAGCCATTTGACCTTCAGTCAGAAGGAAGCTCATATCACAAGTGGTCTGATGGGCCTGGGTTGGGAGCAAGCCCAGGCACTCGAGAAGGACTGCAGCCCGGCTGCCAACCCCAGTGTCTCAGCAGGGAGATCAACAGACCCCGAGCCTGAGAGCTCAGCTCTGGAAATGCTTGTTTCAGCTCAGCACATTTCCTCCAACAGCCATGCACAGAAGGTCACCCAGGCCAGCATTTCCATTTACAAGAATATGCTTGCCAAGAAAGAACAGGCCCAGGCTAGGCTATGCCAGGGTGTCCAGAGAAGGTCTAATCCTTTGAAATAGAAGCTAGCCTTCATTTCAGCTTCACATTTCTTCAAAGTGCATCAGTTTCACTGCCTGGTCCCCTCTCCCCACTGCTTTGAGGATGGAGCCTACAAACAACTCCTTGTTCATTTGCAGCTCTCCCTCCAATTACCCCACCTTGAAAATTTGAAGCCCTCTTCCTTGCGCCTAATTGCAGAGTACTGAGCAGAGCACTTCTGAAGGACACACCAAGGGGACAGCTGACCCACACACAAGGGCAAGAGCCAGCACAGCCTCTGCCCCATAGTCACCAAGTACCCTCATGCACAGCCTTTTGAGCACTGCTTGCCAGCGACAACACAAGCTGCTCTCCGCACCAGAAACCTCAACAAAGTAAGAGCTGACATGAGTTGTTGTTGCTGAAAGTCATCCCACACGCTGCCAGAAATTGCTCTCACCATGGGTTGTGCCTCCTGCTCTGCACCAAGGCAGGACCACACTGCCCACCAAGTCACTGCAGTGCCCATCCAGCCTCCAAAATACTGTGCCTTCTCCCAACCCTCAGATGCTGAGCCCTAGCAGAACATCTTGTATCAGCCAAAACTTTAAATGCACGCTTCAGATACTAGTGTATTTGCACACAGCGGCTGCTTGTCAGTGCAGAAATATCAGCAGAGGCACCAAGCCTTTTGAACAGGGCTCACTGGTGTTGCAATCACCCAGCTACCCTGATTTCCACACCCTCACCCACTGCCTTTTGCCTGAGGCCCTAAAGGACACATGCTAACACCATCCCAGCCAATACCTTCCTTCAAACCTGCCCTGCAATGACTGAAACCATGACAATAACAACAACAATTATTACAAGGAGGCAGGAACAAATTTGAGCAACAGCCACCAGCCGAAGGAAGTCATGGCTACATGGACACCACAGAAAGCTCATCATGGACAGTGCCTGGGTCAGTGAGCAAGGTATACACTGACCTGCACGTCACCTTCTCCAGAAACTGGAAATGCGGACAGATGCATCGTCTTTATGTAGCAGACCCACCACCCACGCTCCTGCGGAGCCCTGTCAGAGTGTTTGCATATAGGCACACAATTCAGGTCCGTAGCCTTCCCAGCCTGCCCAGGCACCCAGGTGTTACAATACGCATTTAACTAATTCAATCACACACACACACAAAAAATATTAGGGCACACAGCCTGTAATTAAGGCAAATTTGTTTCCCAACCGTGCTGGCAACATGCCTGCAATTAGCAAGCCCTTGATTCTCTAAATTCCCCAGAGATCAACAGCACTGATACCGGCATGTCCTTAGGTCTTTCATAACCCAGAAAGCTGCTCCCCCGCCCCTCTATTTCAACACTGGTGAGATTTTTCACACCTTGCAGCTCAGAAACACTTAAACCTCGGACAACCTGATCTCAGCTCCACAGGTCACACCAAATCCCCCGGTGTAATTGGCAGCACAGGTGGGCTGCGGCTGACACAAGCCAGGGCAAAATTACTCTCATTAAAAGCAGCAAAGCAAGACCATGCTCAGTACGATGGAAGGAAAATTGCTTCCCACACCAGCTCTGTGGAGCCAGCCACCAGGATGACTGCAAAGGCAAGCGCTAGAGCAGCCCTCCTGCTAATAAGATCCCCCAGAAATGCAAATGTTGGCCAAAGTAGCTGCATGAAGGCAGGACGGGAGGCTGGGAAGGGCCAGATGGCTTTTCCCAGCAAACAACCCCAGATGCCATAGGGTTAAATCAACGAATGAAGCCATTAAAGGGAATGGAAATGTTTTAACATGGTTGAGTGAAATTCCTCACACTTTTAAGTCGGCAAGGAACCCCATCGGGGCTTAATAGGCTAACACAACCCATCCCATTACAGGTCGTTAACACACACTGGAGCCTTGGGAAGAGGAGCAATTAGGGCTCCCCACTCACCTCTGCAAGAGGGACTCCCACTCTTGGGGAAGAGGGATGCAGGAAGGGGCCAGACCCTCCTGCACCTTCTCCACCTGGAAAGGCACAAACAGCAAGGGCTTGCACCAGGCTGAGCTATCACCAGGCTGAAGGAGCACAGAGTTGGTCCCCAGGGCAAGGTGCAATACACAAAGCTCCCAACCAAACCTCCTCTGCTGGAGGGCATTACTCCTGCCCACTGTCCTCTCTCCCTATATCCCTGTTTCTAAGACTCAGGGCAGAGGGTCCACTGTCCATCACACACCTAGCAGCGAGAACAAGGAGATACCAGGCATCTGTCCCAGGACAGCAGTCAGCTGCTCCCCAGATGCTACAGTACAATGCTGGAATTACTGCAGCCCTCAATTTCTGCCCTCTGGAGTACAGTATTTCCAGCCTAGAAAAAAGGTTAAGACTCCTCAGGAACCTAAGAATAGGTATATACCAGTTATTTTCCACTAGCAATGCATTAACTAAAGCACAGGTAGAAGGAGGGTCAGAAGAAAAAGCAGAAAAGACTCATTGCATTACCCCTTAAACTACCAGGTTAGAGCACCTTGCCCTGCTCTCCTCCAGACATTCACCAGGACAGCAACCACAGCTGCCAGCACGGTGGGCTGGGAGCCTTGCAACTGCAGACATGGAGCTAAAATAAGAAGTGGCCCACAAAAGTGGCCGCTGGTTTCTCCCACACTTACAGATTGATACAGCCAACTCTGGGGAGGGTCTGAAATACTGATTTGCTGAATAAATTCTGCAAATTCATAAGCAAGACAGATCCAGAGCATCAAGTCCTTGCTCAGCCCAGGGTGGAGAACAAGCTGGGAAAGGCTCTGGGTGGCTGCAAGAAGGACTGTGGATGGGAGAGAAAGAACACCCCTGAGGGAAGATGCATGGCGCAATCCCCCCGAAAAGTGAAGAAAAATCCTACACGCAGAATGCAGACAGTCTTGGACAAGATGATTTGGCAAATTAGGATTATACTGTGATGAAGCTGCTATTTGTTTTTTCTTCCCTCCCATAAGAGGGTCCAAAGCTCCCATATAAAATATAACAAAGAGCAAGCCCCAAGGGTCTGCTTCCCTCAAATACCTCTTTCCTTTGGGCATCCAGCCCTGTCCACAATCTAAACATCCCCATCTCTCACAACACATGCAGCCCATCAGGACTTTCATCTCTCACAGATGGCGTTGCACCTCCTTGCCTGTCTGAAGAGTGGGGTAAGATCATTGCAGCAGTACCATTCTCCATGGACAGTGAAGTGGCTCTGGACTTGTAACAGGACAGCCAGGACTCAGCTCCAGCCCTTTCCCCTTTAGACAAGTGCCTACCAAATGTTAAGGAGACCCTACTCACAGCCCTTTAGTGGCTGTGTGAAGTAAGTTGTAGCAGTACTGCTATGACATCTCCTCACAGAGACCTGGCTGTCACTTCCAGTTCAGCCCAGCACAAGCCAATTTCCCAGTTCTCTCTCCAGATGCCTCCACAGCAACTGCACTCCCATCCAGACCACCATGTGCTCACCACGGTACCTCCCTGGCCCATTGACATCAACTCCACCCCTTCAGCTGCACCCAGCTCCTTCAGGCTCCCACCTTCGCACATACCCATCACCATAGCTGACTTTCCTTGGCCAGGTCCCACCAACCTCCAGCTACAAATACTCCCCTCTTTGCATCCTCCTCCAAGCCTCTTCCCAGGATCCCCTTTCCCCCAAAGGAAAACACGGCTCACCACCTATGAAAAGGCTCCCCCAAGATGCCCATGGGACAGCGTAATGTTCGTAGGCAAGCCACTTTATGCTTTGCTCCCATCATCCTGAGGAGCGCCAGAAACACCTACAGAAGCATTGCCCCAGCAGCAGGTTTGTTCTGATGCCTCAGAAGTGATCAAGCAACTGCTGTGAAGCCACTTGCAATCACCTCCATTTCCTCTGTCCCACACGCACCTGGGCTGGTGCGTATCAAAAGCTACCTATGCTTGTGCAAGGCAGAGAGCTAGAAGCACAGCCCAGTAAGGCTAGGCTGTGCCCCCAAACCAGAACAAGCTGCAAGTTGCTTCCTTGCCCATGCCTCTGGCTGAGGAGGAGCAGAAGTGCCTGTAAACTCCACAGTAGAAACAAAAAAATCCAAGCAATTGGACTTTCTTGCTGTCCTCTTGCACAGGACAGATCTAGCTGGAAGGGACCTCAAGGGGACACCTAGTCCCCCAGGAAGGGCTCTTGACCCAAGCACACCAACAGGCAGGGCTGGAACAAGCAGCACTAGGAGACACCCAGCCTGTTCCAGAAGTCCGGGAGGGCAGCTGGAGCCCCTCAGCAGAAGGAGCACTTAGCCACGCACGAGCCACATGTTGCAGCAAATTATCTGGCTGCGTTTGCTCTGCAAACACCAGGGTGAACCCAGCCTGTAAAAGCTCCAGCAGGTCTCACAGCACAGGCAACCCCGTCCTGTTTTCTGCCAGAGTTATAGCCTGAAGACAGCATGAGTGCATGGACTCCCACCCAAATATACCATCCCCACAAGGAGATGTTACCTGGCCTTGTTATCATCACAGATGTTCAAGAGAGATAGAAACCAAGACAGGATGGTTGAAGGGACCCTCCCAGAGAGCCAGAGGCACTGCTCTAACCCTAGTTTTGCCCTGCTTACATAGGAAGTGCCAACAAACAGGCAGACTGGCCACATCTGCTCACCCTGCTGCCAGCATGCCCCAGCACTGCCCGTGGAGTAGAGCACTTCCCTGCTTCATCTGCAACACATTTGTTTTGTGTTTCAGGTACTGGCAGGTCTTATTTGTAAGATCATGAAGCAGTCTGAAGCCTTACAAGAACACGCCAATTAGATGCTCCAAACCCCCATGCTCAGCATAAGGTCAAGTGCACGGTGTGCCGTCTCACCGGCACTCAGACGTGTGCTCCCCGTGTCAATCTCCTCAGAAGACACCCCATTGGAGGAGCCTACAACCGCATCCACCACTCTGCTTTTATGGTGTACAAGGAATTGGCTTACTACTGGAAGGGAGGGGCGCGAAGAAATAAAAGTTGGGGTTTTTTTGTTTTAAACAGGCAGGCCAGACATATAACAGCTTCCCAACTTCAAGCTGTTTTGATCCAGCCAGCCCCTTCTCTGCTGAGTTCTGGCAGGAGACATGCACAAAGCACCAATTAAACAAAGACGAGTTTTGCTTTTTCTGTCAAGCAAAAAAGAAAAACGTTGGGGGAGAGATGATGCGGGGAGGAGGGGGAAAAGAAAAAATAATCCAGCCCTGGAGTCATTTTGCTTTCAAAACAAGCTGTCAAGGCAGCCCCTTCTCCTCCCATCTCCCACAGAGGAAGAGCAAGGGAGCACTCGCGCGTCTGCCACAGACGCGTGGCATCAGTCATCAGACCACACCATCAGTCACTTGGCACATCAGGCCGAGCCATGCCCTTGCTTTCCCTCAGGCATCCGTCAAAGCCTGTGACAGGGAATGAGAGCAGCAGATCCCTGGTGAAGATGGGCTGGAGCACGAGCCCCACCAGCTCCACTGATGAGAATCCCCACTTAGGGGCCATTAAGCTGGGGAAAAATAAAACCCAAGAGCAGCAAGGGCTCAATGCACTATCTAGTCTGCCCATGTCAGCAGCTCACTTTTTTGATGGGAGAGACGTGCACAGCTGGCTCAAGCGTGCAAACGTTGCCTCTTTTGCCATTTATGTTACTGGATTTGAAGTCTCCCTGCACAGCCAGCAGCTCTCCCGGCTCATGACTGAGCTCAGGACAGCAGGCTGAGAACTTCTCTCACATATTCCACACCACTGCTTGGTTCCAAGCAAGGCTACCTGCAAGTGCAACGTACTGCCAAGTAACCACAGTAAGCTCTCCATCACTTTGGGCACTCACTACCATCTCTGAACCTACTCTGAGCACCTGCAAGCCTTGCCCAGATCTCACCCAGGAAGCCTGAGTCCTGCTGCCAACCAGATTAGATTACAGAGACCCCTCCAGGCTTTATTTTTGCATGTGACTGAGAAAGATAAATAGCGCACACAGCCCATTCTAGGGTGAAAAAGGGAAGGCATTTTAGCAGTCCACAGGACCAACACAGCTTTAATATCCTTCCTTAGCAGAGTCCCTTTTGCAGAGCCCATTTGTACCGATTAGAACATCAGCTTCACTCCCACCTCTTCCTTCCTGGGCTGTCTGAAAGCAGCAGCAAAGTCACCTTGAGGAGCCAATGCACGCTCTCATTTCACCAGTATGGCACTCCTACTGGGCTGACCGCTCCCAAGGAGGAATACCCACTGCTGCACTAGCAGGGAGCAACATGCAGCCTGGGCTTCTGGGCTGGATCCATCTCACAATTAGCACAGATGAGGAGCGAAGAGCGTCTCTGCCCGGTTAGGTCTGCTTGGGCTGGTGGCACACACTCCCAGCTCACTCACTCCCTGCTCATTAGCATGGGGTCACTCAGCTGCAGCAGGGCACAAGCACTGCTTGGCTATTGCAACACCACTCACGTCCACTGCTGTGGAAGTGTTGAATTTCCTTTAAGAACTCTGAAGCCCTTGGTTTGAATTTAAGAGGGGGTGGGGGGGGAGGATCTCATAAAGAATTGCAGGATCTCTATAAACATACCAGAGGAAAAAAGAAAGCAAATTTTGAGCCTCTTGACCTTGACAATGTCCTTATAATTACAAGGCTATTTATTTCCAGTTAAACCCCAACTATTGAACAGACAGTGTCAAGTTGGTTTTTTTCTGAGCAGGTGATTATCCTGCCCAACTAATCTAATGAAAATCATCAGGAGGTTACTGACCTCATGCTACACACACTAAATAACACACAAAGCTTCAGGATCAGACAGGCAAATCATAACCCTGTGTTATCTTATCACTTTCTATACAGCTCCAGGCTTGTTCCACTCACGTTTGGCTGTGTTAGCCAAATGCTCTCAGTGGAAACCACAGCAGAGCCAGCCCTGGGAACTGCACAGCAAAAAGTTACCTCCGTAAGATTTATTTTTGTAGAATCCAAGAGCTGCAGCAGCAGATATATTTAGTCTTTAAGCTGCTGCCTGGCTCCTGAGCTTGTAGGATGAGGCGGCGGTCCTCTGGCACCAGGCTTTGGGAAAAGCAGCGTTGTCTTGATACTTTGAACAAGGGTACTACGAAGGCAAGGTCTAAAAAACAGGCTAATCGCTACAAAGGGGAAAAGCCATCCCTTCCACTCCATCCTCTCAGAAACTCCCCTCTTTCTGCCTCCTCATGTGAACAATGCTGCCCACACTCTTTAGAGGTGCCACAGAACAGCTAGATGCAGGAGAACTGGGGCAAAGCAAGAAGACCCCATAACAAGGATGCTCCATCCCCACCCAGCTCAGGGCACACAGTGGGGGCCGGGGCTCTGCAGAATCCTGTCCCAGTTATTGCTATTCCTCTTTCCTTGAGGAGAGACAAACAGCAAGAGCAGCAGCTGGAAGAGATAAAAGCTACAACTAGCAATTAAGAAGGCAAGACCTAAACAAAGAGCAACAAAAAAGTTATCGCACACACTCCATATAGCTTCAGACTGAGCAGCCACATCCAGCTAGAGGAATAGATTGCATACAGGTGACTTCATACCTAAAATAAGTTTCCTCTTGGGAAGCTACAGCGAACTATGGAAAAACACCACTAAAGGACAAACTGATTAGTTTTTATGCTCCCTGCACACCCCACCCCCCTGCCCCAACATGACACCCTAGCTACACCATGACAGAGAAGACACCCCACTTATGCAACCTGGTCTCATAGCCTCACCCTTACACCTTCATCGCCTCCTGGTCCTTCAGACCCCCCTAGCACAGGAGCTCCCAGCTTACCTCCAGTCACCACCCCAGCCAGGAGCTTCATACCGCAGCCCTTGCAAATGCCTGTGAGCCTCAGAAGCCTACCCCCGCTCTGCAGCCCTTCCCTTCCTACAAACCTCTCCTCACCCCCAAAACACCTGATTTATCCTTCCACCCCAACTATCATGGGCCTGGAGCTGCTTGTCTCCATCTGGGGAGCTGCTAAGCAAGACACAAGCGGGCAGGATTTCTCATCTTTTAAACGGTCAGTTCCTCCACCCTTGCAAACTTTTAGAACAAGAGGGGCAAAATAATCTCCTCCAAAGTGAGCAGAAACAAAGACCAAGGTGGGTTTAGGCACAACAGAAGAGGGAGCAAGAGAAATCATAGAAAGGCAGGAAATAGCACAAGATTCAGTTTTGGGAAAACACCACCCAACACATGCAAGGAAAATTATCCATAGCAGAGATATTCAAAGAGAAGCAGAAATCTGGGAAAAATTAATGACCACAGCAGCAATTGCAGGGGGACAGTGAGCAGGCAGGGCTTTGAAACCGAGCAGTACCATGGCAGGCACTCCACCTAGAGCAGATCCCACCTCTGCAGAAGTGAGGAGGTGCTGCCCTGCTGATCTGTGGACATGGCTGTGCCCAAGGATGTCTTCAGAGAAATGATCCTGAGCCCCAGGGAACCCAGTCGCACCATCTGGGCACGGTATGGCTAAAAGGGTTAACCAGCCAGGACTCAGCAGAAGGAGAGGTCCTTTTCTTTTTCTTCCTCTCCTTTCAGTTTTAGAAAGCTGTCTGTTGCTGAGGCATCTGAACTACTTCTGGAAGAAGTTAGAATGATAATTAAATTCCTCCATCTCCTCGCCTGGGTGACAGGAGCAACCTTGGGCTTCTGGTCATTGAAGCAAACACTGTAATTGCTTGTGTCACAGGCTTGCTTCATCCACATGTGCTGACTCTGCCCTTAAAAGCCACGATGCGGGTCCGTTCGTGTCTCCACTGTCAAGCAGCTGCTTGGTGTCCTCCACGAGCACAGCAGTGAGTGTTGGGGTTGCAAGAGGGCCATTGGCCAGGCTAAACTGGCATCACCCTGCTGAGTTACATGGCATCTTCGGAACTGTCATCCCTCCTGGAAAATGCTGCTCAGGCCAGCTCAGGCAGCTCACGACAGACACTGTACAGGGTCTGGTGGGTATAAAATGGAAGATGAGAGGCTGGCAAAAGCCAGTAAAATACATCTGTGTCAGGACTGACTTTATCATCAGACCTGGTCAGGGAGGAGGCTTGCACAAGAGGAAGGGGTGGATTTAAAACCATACTGCACAAAGCCCTCAAAAATGCTCTGAGGACCAAAGCTGAAGCCAGCTGCTGGGGCTAGGACCAAGGCACATCTCTAGCTCCAGCGCCTGCAGCCACCCCTGGCTCTCTGCACCAGCTGCTCCAGAGCGGAGGTGACACCATCCCCTTCTTGTGCACAGAAACAGGCGCCGAGCCCAGCAACCCCTCCTCCCAACTCACACAGTGGCAGAAGGTTGCGACTACTTAGGAGGGACTACGACACACCAGAGCTTGCAAATGCATGTTCTGGGGAGGTTTCTCTACTCCCCAAGCTGACTTCCAGCTGGAGACACATGTCTGTGCTTGTCCCCAAGGCAGACAGCAGCGGCAGAGGCATCCTCTGGTGCCGCTCCCTGCCAGCAGAGCATGGCAAAGCATTAGAGTGACAGCCTCCAGGGACAAGAGACCAATTTACTCACCATGCACGGACAAGTGCTCGCCGTCCTTGCTGAAATCCAGCACACGAGCCACTGATTAGTGTCACTCGTCCTGGTTGTCTCAAGGCAGACACTTAGCCTGCTAGGACTCTGATGAGAACCCAGCAGCTCATTGCATGCATGCTCATCACTAAGACCTAGGTCAGATGCCAGCTTGAGGAGGAGGAGAGGATTGCACACAAGTCCCTACCATTGCTCTCCCCATCCCAGCACCTCTTTTCCAGTGCAAGCCCTGGCTCCGTTTGCTGCTTTTGAATGCCCATCGCCAGCTAATTCCAGCATGGCCTGAGCAACAGAGAAAAAGGAAGCTGGAATCTGTTTCTCTTCATGCATCCACCAGCTGAGCTGTTGCTCCATCCCCCACGCATTACTGCCAGTGACAGCAGAGGCAGGAGGAGCTCAGCTGGACTCCTCCAAGGCAGGGATAGAGCAGGGTGAGTTGTTGTAGGGCCAGCACTTAGGAGAAAAGCATCTTCAGCTTGACAACTCAGCAAATTTGATCTGGAACTGGCAAGAGAGAATAAATGTAAAGCCTTTAAATGTCATCTCAGGAGTTTGACTGCCAGAAGAACTAGAGACAGACAGACAGATAAGCACACAGCACTGTGCAGAGAGCCAGATGCCCTGCTTTGGTCTACGAAGAGTATTTATTAATGTGTCCCGCAGCTGGCATGAGCTGTCAGCAACTCAAGAAATCTGGTTTTCTGCCACCGGCTCTGCTCTGGGACCTCCAGGAAATCCCAAAGCCACTCCAGGTTTCAGTTTCCCCTGTTTACAGGCAATGATGCTTCCCTGCAAACCCAGGTCATAGCAAGGTTAAAGGCTGACCTTGGTAATGTACTACAGTGAGCAGCCTCGGGGAACCCTCCAAGCCTAAATGCGCATGTGCAGTAAGCCAAACCTTTTGTTTGAGTCCTAGACCCAAACACAGGTCAGATCATCCCAATTCTTTGTTGTGAGATGGAAAGTCAAAATCATCAACCCATTTCCTTTGCCTTTGAAACCTCTGACTTGGGCAAGTCACATCATTTTCTCCCTTTGCCAGCCCTGGGGAGATAGCAAGCCCATCAGTGCATGACTGTCTCTTACCCGTGCCTAAGGCAACTCTTCTTGGGGAAAAAAAAAAAAAAAAACTGCTGGCCTGACTGCAGATAAAGATGTGCTAAAACTACACAGCACAAATACTGCATGCTCTTGAAGTCAGGAACCCACCACGGCTCTTGGAGAAGTCACTCTTCATCCTTGCTTTGCGGAGGAGCAAGCGAGGATGAACTTGAACTCACTGATCCAAAGCAAAGAGGGCTGGGGGCGGGGGGCAGGGAGGGGCACAGCAGGTGTGTCTATATAGCAAAAACCACTGCGCAGAGTGCAGATATTGAACATAAACGATCCTTCTCCCAGTTCTCATCCCATCTAAACAAGCCCCAAGAACTTGGTGTGTCTCAGCATTGCTGGGAGAGGGCAACACGTACCAAACCAGAGCCCAGCGAGCAGGGTGCACAGATGGGGAATGGCTGATAGCAGCTAATAACTCCAACTGTAGCCAAAAGAGGGGACCACAAAATCTTCTGGGAGTCAGGATGTACAGAAATGCCCCATCAAAACAGCAAGGGGTTTCTGCTAGGTGGCACGGCCCATCGGTGTCACGGCCAAAGATACTGTCCAGCCAATATGCTCCCCCCAGCGTAGATTTCAGCATTAATCGGTGCTCTGTGCCCTGCCACAGTACTTACTTTCATGCACGAAATAAAAACTAGACTTGCCAACATACCCAATGGGCCTGTCAAACTAATCACGTTAGGAGGACTGGAAACACACCAGCAGCAAGAGCTAGCCACTGCTCCACGGCCCTTGCAGAAATCACGCATCCAGGAGATGGAAAAGCCTCTGTCGTTCCCGGAACCAGGTCAATAAAAGCACAGACAACTCCATCCAGAGAGAGACTTTTTTGTGAATCACAAGAAATAGCAGCTTCAGCTCCCCCAGCTGCAAATCGGTGAGCAGGCACAAAAAGCCAGCACAGAAACGTGTCTGTGCAACACGTGTGGGGAATCGGCCACCCCGCACATGTCCGGGGTATGGGCCGAGAGGAAACCGCTCCGAACCACAGCGCGGGAGAGCTGTGAAAAACAGCAACTGCTGTTCAGTGTGACTTCTCCCACCCCCATCCCCAGCCCCCTGCCAGGTTCCCAAATCAAACAGCCTCCTACCAAATACAAGCATTTAGCATGCTGGGGAAAGAGAACAGGCTAGGCAAAGATTTCAAAGCTGAGCAATCCCAGGTGGCTTTGAAGGGCCTCATATTCTGGGAGCAAGAATAACACACCTTTTTGGGAGAAAAAAAATCCAAAATGCACTTCATCCAGAACAAAACTGTCCCGTCCTCAAACCCATAGCTATTTGTGGATGCACCTTTGCTGTAATCCTGTTATTTCTAGAGCTCTTTAATAAGTGAGAAGCCCAGAGGACTGGACAGAGCTTTTTTTGATCAAATCTCAGAGCAGCAGCGGTGTTTTGTTCCCTCTCCTTCTTTTTAATGTATTTATTTTTCAAGCCCTTATTTCAGACACACAGAGGAGGGTAAATCACGCACTGGCAAAGTCTGGCACAGGCTGCCTGCCCTTTGCATCTGAGACCCACAGGCTAACCACAGGAGAGGATGTGTCTTCGTTATCACCAGCATTTTTTAGGCCATGGACAAAAGGACCATGGTGCAGAGAGTGTACCTATATTCCAAGCAGGCACAAGCTTGTTTTATTATATGTAATATTGTTTAATTTCACAAGTGGATGCTCACGCCTGGCCCAGAGGAACCCAGCCCATCCTGTCTTCAAGCACACTGGCAGAGCAGCAGATCCCTCCTTCCGCATTGCTCAGCACGCAAAGCTCAAGCAAAGGGAACTTCACACCTCTCACAGATGATCCCATGCAACATACAATAGCTGCTGAGCCTGCACAGCATTTGGGCAGGGGTCAGCCTGGCTCATCCACGCCTCTGCTGCTGGGCATTTGCAAAGCATGTAGCAGTAAGATGCTTTGGTGGTCATCCTGAAAGAAGGTATTTCTGGAGCAAAGAAGATGCAGCTGTCAAAAATGAGCGACATTTTCTACCTCCCCATCCATCACCAGTAACATGGCACCTCAAAATGCAGTGCTCCCTCCCTGCAGCACTGGGAAGACGTGGCAATAGCACGGAGTAAGGATAGCTGGCTGGGTCAACCCCACATGGCCATGGCAGGGTCCTACAAGTTACTACATCATCTCAAAGTTATTCTCACCGGGGCTCCAGAAACTGGGAAAGCCACCAGAGACCATGAGAAGAAGGAAAACACCAGGCTGCAACTTTGTGAACAAAATGCATTTACTGGCTTAACACCCACATAATTAAAAGCAGGCGCATCCCTTGATAATTGCTAGCACAGGGATGTGCCTGGTTGTGTGTTTGCTTTAGGGGGCCTGTGACACTACCAACAAAAGCAAAGCTGGTCACCAGTCCCTCTGCAGAGCGAGGCTGCTCACAGCACTGACAAAACATTCAGCTGACCCTACCTTGCTCCGAGGATCAACTTCTCCTCCCATCAAAATAGGAATAACAGCAGCTCCTTCCTCCCAACGAGGCCTGAGATGCCCACTGCTACTCCCAGAGCTGAGCACCGCCCTCAGGACACGTTTGGGTGCTGAGGTGCTGGATTCAAAGCCTCCTGGCAATTCAGAGGTCTCTGACAGCAGTGGGGACCTCAGCCCTCAAGACAGAGGGGATGCTTTCACTCACTGATGCTGGGAATGACAACTGACCCTGTTCTCCACACTGATCCACCAGCCAACTCCCCGGCTCCACCTGGCTCTTAGTATTGCTGGTGGGAATGGGCAACTCATACTGTCTTCTCCTTGTGGGCAGGAGTGAACCGACTCAATAAATACCAACAGATAGAAAGCAGGGAGAGGAGCCCCAGAGTAGCCCCCAGGCCCTCCTCCCAGAGGAGGTCCAACCTCTCCAGCACCCAGGTTTGGGTCAGCAGAGGACCAGGCTGCAAGTTCCTTCCAGCACCAGGGCAACGCCTCCCCAGCAGCCTCCCCCTCTCGCCCAGCATTTCTTGTGCTGCTTCCCCCACCAGTTCCCCCCACCCCACAGGGTGTGTTGCATAGTATTTAAATGCAACCAGGTCCAGGCAAGACAGATTTCAGTTGATCTCATGTCCCCTCTGTAAGGCAACGCTAAGAGACGGGTGACAGTCCCTCCACCAGATGCTGCAAATGCAGCCAGGACTACAGTACAACATCATTTATTGCAAACTCTTCCAGCCTTCCTCCTCCAACCTCTTCTGAGCAGGGAGCAGCAGAAAGCAACCCCCCTGGGGAAAAGAGAGGAGATTTTCCACATAATGGGCACCAGTATTAATTCTTCCATCTGCTGCAGCTTTCCTTTCATTCTGCCACTTTATGAACATCATTCGATACTGGCAGAAGCCCCAGAGGGCATCGCGAGTCACCTGAAGAAAAACAGCTTCTTCCAGCACCGGCATCCAGGCTGCCTCCAAGACAGCGGGTGGTAGCCCCAGCCGTGCACGGCCATGCTGCCCAGACAGCTCACAGCCAAGCCGCTGGATCAGCGGTGTCTCAAGAGGGATTCAATGACATCTTTAGGGTGTCACGGCTAATTAGAGCCCTGACTATACCCTCTAATTAGGTAACACCTTCAGACAAATCACCTTCTCCTCATCAAACCACATCACGCCTTCAGATACAATCCCTAATTGACTTAAAAGTAGACCTAGCACTTCTTCCCGGACCTCCTTCCACTTCACAAGGCATTTCAAAATAAATAAAGCCCTGGTCCTCAGCCCTGTCTCAGAAACCAGCTGGGGAAGTGCCCCTGCATCCACACAGGCACGCACTCGCATGGCTGGACACAAAATCTCCATCAAAGGCACAAAGCAAACTCACTGATACAGTGGCATCATCCTCCCCTCTGATCTCTCATTTCTAGCCACCCTAGTGCTGCTTTCAACAACAGTCAGCAAAGCCTTTTCTGGGAGAATGAGAGAATTTGCGATACATCAGTGTCCTACTAAAAATATTGCCTGGGGGCTTACGAGAGAAGCGGTGCTCCAGCAAAAGGAGCCTGGTATTTGGCGACAGAAGGCATTAGAAAAACTAACCATTTAGAAATTAATATGCCAGAATGTTATCAAGCAACAAAATTTCAATCCAGAAGCTTGCTTTCATTAAGTAATGAATAAACTGAGACGATCTGAATGTTTTCAGTTTCCCACTAGTGCAAAATTTTAAATAGGCACGCGAAAAAACCCCCACCATAACTGCCAACATGCTGAATAAAAACTATCAAAATTCATAGAAGATAAATATTGAGTCCTTCCAAGCCTGCTATGAGAACAATGTCTCTTTATTTGCTTTTCGTGAGGTTTGTTATAACAAGACAGAGAGACTCCAGTATACAGTGTTTTAATATACATACACGCATTCACAGCTGGAATAATAGATTTTTAAGGACAGAAGACAGTATTACAGCCGAATGTATGCAGATATGCATAAACATACCTTCAAAAACGCATTCTTTGCGCCCTACCCAGATATATACATGGACACACATATGTATAATACTCCCTCCATGTTTCAGATCGATCAGAACCATGCATTAAATCAGACTCTAAAGTTTCCGCTGCTCTGGGAAAACATGACCCTGAGGAGTCATCACGCATGAACTTAACATACAGCAGAAAATGAAACCGTAACACGTCTTGAAAGCCAGCCCTGAACCCAACTTAATCCCTGCTCTGGACAATGCCTCCGGAGAGGCATTGAAACCATGCTAGGTGTTTTCCTGGATTTCCCAACTTCCCTGGAGACTCCCTGGCATTCTGGCTGTTTCCATCTCCTCCTGGCTTCAGAGATTTTTCCGGCTGAGTGCTCCCATCCTTACTCCTGCTGCTCCCACGGCTGTCGACGCACGGATCCAGCGGAGGAGCATCCAGAGAGCCGCATCTTGCCCTTGCCGCAGGACGAGTAACCCGGGGGCAGCCCTTGGGGTTTAACACTAGGATTCCTACAGAATGTACAGGGGGACGATGTACGGGCTTGAAGGGTCAAGAGCGGCTTTGCCTCCTTCTTCCCCATCCCCGACAAAGGGATTCCAGCAGATCTCGTGCCCCCTAGTGTCATCCTGGCGAAGGGACCGGCACCGGGCACCGGCACCGGGTACCAGCTGGCCCAGGCAGCGCCCTTACTTATCGCAGAGCAAAGCCGGCAAAGTGTCCTGCTGTTACCGACAGCGCAATTAAATGCCATTTCCAACAGCTCAGGTGAAGGGCAGCGTGAGCTCGCTGTCCCTCCTGAGCACCTCCGGGGCAGCGGTAGCCCCCCAAGTGACCCTGTGTCTAGCACAGTGCCACCTCCCTTATGCTCCTGCAGAGCCTCAGCAAGATCTGCCCCAACAGCAGATAGCCTGAGCGGTGTCCCTGGCGAGGGGCCAAGAGGAGGAGGCAGAGAGCATCTGTGGTGGCCACTGTCCAGAATACAAGTCCTCCTAAAAATAGATGGTCCCTGGAAGGGCACGGCCCTACCAGCTAATGGGAATGCTCGGTGCTAAGAGCTCAGGGTTTGGGATGCCAAAACTCCAAAGCGCATGAATGCAAGAAACCACTGCCTTTGCTCAAAGTCCCCTTTTGTTCCTTGTGAGAGCACCTGTGGCATCGAGCTCTAGCCATTAGCACGAGAAGCAATGCACAAAACCAGCCCAGAATCCAGCATCCCTGCCTGCCAGCTCTGACCAAGTGATGAGATTCAGTATCTCCTGGGAAAATGCCCACACTGGCTGCAATACCAACGGGTGAAACTGGGACTGGACCCCACACACGAAGCACCTAAAGAAGAGGTGTGTGCTGGAGAGGAGCACAGGAAATGTGTGTTGAGCCCACGCACGTGCCTCATTTTTCCCATCTGTCCAGCAGCCTCAATGCAGCTTGCCCTCTCTCAACTTGCTCATCTGTCCTTGTTCAACTATTGGCTCTTGTGGGGACAGGCACCCCACAGACAGCACCTAGAGCACCGGCCCTTTCCAGCTTGTGCTAGGAGCATGCAAGCAATCCTCAGCAACTCATCACCAAAATTTGGAGGAATTCTCCCCAGGGCAGTGACCTGGGTATGCTGCTTTCTTCTGCAACACCGAGCAGGGACTATAGCTTAGAATAATGGGGAAGTAACTCAGTTCAGTGCTGACAAAGCATCACAAGCCCCAGCGGGGTGGGAGGGGAGGAGGTGTCCTTCCCTCACGCTGCCATGCCTGGTATACATCATGTTTAGGGCCAGGCATACGTCACCAACACAAAATGGACAAATTGGAGGGATTTCAGAAAAACGAGTGACAAAATTTATCAGGAGGCAGAAGGGATTGATTTACAAGGGGAGATTAAAAGACCTCCTATCAGTCTAGCTGGGCTGAGCAAGTACTGACAGAAGCAGTCGCATGCTAATCTGCAAATGGGATCAAAATGATATGGAAAGGAATAATTTAGCATCTTCAGCAGTAATGGGATGAAATTAAGGGGAACTCAGAACTGAGTAGGTGGATTAAAAAAAAATCCAAACCAAAACGCCACACAAAATAAAACTTCTTTCCCAGTTGCTCATGTCTCTATCAAAACACACAGTCTCCAAAACTCTTTCTGCCTAGGACAAGGACCCTTGGGAGCAACCATGCCTCAGTGCCTAAGAAGGTGTGCACACGCACACACACAGATGCACGCATACACAGAGCCCTTTCCCACCCCTGACTCACACTCAGGAAAGCAGCAGGGCCTCCACATTAACCCGAGAGGACAGAGGCTTCACGCTTGCAGGGAAGCAGCAGAGAGCAAAGGCTAAAGCCACCGGGAGCAGTGGGAAGGTCTGCAAAGAAGGATGCCTTTGCGATCCCAGGTCTTCATGGGGGAAAGGTGCTGAGACCGCTTCCCGCAAAGTCGCAGGAGTGAGCTCAGCTGCGAGCACTCAGATATTTACACACAAACAGCACATTACTCAGCAACTCCCATTTGTCAGGCGTAATGGCAGCAGCAGCAATAATAAACGACAGAGCCCAGAGACAGGCTCCCCAGGCGCACACCCAGCCCCAGCGTGAGCTGCAGCAGGATGCATTCCTCCAGCTTGCCGGAGAATTAATTGAGAGTGGCCAGGAGCTGGGGCTCGTACCCGCAAAACTCCTGCTGCCGGCTTCAGAGAGTCGGCCACATCTCCGAAAGCTGAGCCCCGGCTGCACAGTTATTTGTGCACGTATGTGCATCACAGGCTTTGCAGCTCAGAGAGTTGCCAGGGAGGGTTTCTTCCTTTTCAAGTCCAGGAGGCGCTGAGCACCTTCCATGGGGATGGGGACACAGTGCCTTGGCAGGATCAGGTCCTCTTGGGGTAAATCAGACCAAAGATCACGCAAGATCGTCAAACTGTGGTTTGGCCTGCTCTGACTACAGACTCTGAAGTTATCCTAAAGCACTGTTGCAAAGAAGTCTGCCAGGCACATTTGCAAAACACAGCCCATCTCCGAAATGCACAGCCCTCCTCAGTGAGCCCCAAGAACCTCTGGTTCCAGGACCTAGTCCCAGCGAGATGCCTGGTCAGATATGAGCATCCCTTGCACATGTATCTCCAGCCATCACTGCAAATCTCTAACTCCTCACACAGGCGCAGGGCAGGGAGCAGGGAACAAGAACGGCTGCTCCCACATATTTGCATGTTTCGCAGGAAGCAGGCAGTGTCCCTGCCTCGCTGCCTGCACACACAGCCCGAGGGACCGGCAGTGGCGAACGCAGATCCTGTCCCTCACGGAGGTAAACAACGCGTGTGCACTGGAAGTGGGCACAGTCAGAGTTAAATTAGCAAAATCCTAGTAGAAGTCAGCAAGTTCCTGAACAAAAGCAATCTGAGGAAAGGACCTCTTGGACTGTCCGATAAATTGAAACACAAAGAGACGTGAAAAAGAAATCAAATAGCTTTGCAGGCAGACCCCTTTCCACAACCTGTGCTCTGCACAGACACCACACATGTCTATAAGCATGGGGTGGGGAAGAAAGGGGCTAAGAGAGAGAAGGAGGAGTGCCAGTCTTTATACCAAAGAAGTTTAGTGGATTAAGAAACAACTGCCGGAAGAGCCAGAGAAGCTGAAACATGCAGACCAGGTTCTGTCCCTAGCGAAAGCAGCGCAAATTAGCTCACACGCTGGTTGGAGGGAGTCACAATCTGGTTTTAAGATTGCAGTGGGGGAAGTCACCAAGATCTGGAAATGTCAGGGCGTTTGGGCAGCAAAGGGATCGGTGTGTATTATGCAATTCTGGAAAGCAGCCCTTGTATTCACGCTCGGGATGAACTGCCTAGCCCAGGGAGAGCAGTTCCACTGAAGCGTCAAGCAGACACTTTTCTTATAAAATCACAGACGAAAAAATAAATAATAATTTTTAAAAAGCAGCACTGCCACAGCAGAGGGAAGGGCAGGTTGCGCCTTTGGAGAAACGAGGGAAAAAGTGCGCGCTCCCGCCCAGGAAATCCACGGGCTCCGGTTTACAAAGAGCCACCCCGCAACCTCGGCTCCAGCCCTGCTCGTGCAATGCAGCAAGGCAGGAGGGCTCATCCCTTCCCAGCCTTCAACCTGACGCCGTTCGCAGCGGCCGCGACGCCGTCCCCGCTGGGGAGGGGGGTCCCGCCGTGCCTCCCTGCCGCGCACCCGCTGCCCCAGGGGACGCCCCAAGCCGGTACCCCCCATCCCTCCCCGGCCCGGCCGGGGCGCAGGGCAGACACACACACACACACACACACACACACGGCGGAGCAGGAAAGTAAGTAAGTTGCCCAAATTGTTTCCTCGCGGGCTTCGCCCCTGCCTCGGCGGCGCGGGGGGCGGACGCGCGGACCACGGCGGGGCGCGGACACGCGTGGGCGCGNAGGAAAGTAAGTAAGTTGCCCAAATTGTTTCCTCGCGGGCTTCGCCCCTGCCTCGGCGGCGCGGGGGGCGGACGCGCGGACCACGGCGGGGCGCGGACACGCGTGGGCGCGCT
>VZSC01004506.1:1520-31266 GCA_013398225.1 Steatornis caripensis
AAATATTCTACCATATACTTTTATTATTATGAGATATTAGATTAATAGGGAAAACACTGCTTTCAGTCTACCTAAAGAGTTACTAGCATAACATTGGAAGAATGTCCTGGTATGGATTTACTCCATTTTAAGCATATGGAAAATTTGTCTTAATTTTATTAGCATTAAGCTCTATTTGTCCATTAAGGCCAAAATTCTTACCAGGTTCTTTACTTAATATATGACCTACAAGTTAGTATAAGTGCATTGTAAATTATGATAAAGCAATTTTCCTTATTAAAAAAATATTTTAAGACCTAGATCATTGGATTACTTCAACAGCTAGTTCTATTCCTTTTGCTTCCCAATTTATTGGGAAGTGTGAATTGATTGTGAGATTCGGTTATGGATAATTTCCTCAAGATTAAAAGTTATATTCTGCCATAAGAAGAAATAATCAGGGCCAAACTTTACCCTACATTGTAAATACTAATTTTGCTTTACCATTTATATTCTAAACTTCTTTAGCGGCTCTTACTTGTTACAATCTCCTGATTATTCTTCAAGCATTTGAAATGTTTGCAAAGAAAAAAAAACCCAACCAAACAAGAAAACATGTTTAACACTATCAAAACTAAGAAATACATGAGTAGTAGACCGTTGAACAAACTAGGAACAAAAGGAGAAAGAAAGGTGATTTAGAGCATTGTAAGTGATAAAAGACCAGTTTCAGCAGGTTTTTATGACAGAAGACATTGAAGACATTTCTACCAGATATTAGTATAATTAAACACATTGAGAAAGTATGAAAAAATAAGTAGCATGGTGGAAAAACAGCAATGAATATCTGTTTTAAAAAAGGTTCATAACTGACACATATCTTGTTAATTCCATTTTCTTTGTTCTATTCTAAAGCATTTAACATCTCTTTAGTGTTCATTTCATAATCTGGTAATGCTAAATCTTCAGAGTTTATGAGCCGTGGACATAATCTATATTTTTCCTGCTAAGGAAATAAAAACACTGTCTTCCAACAAATTATAGAACCTCACATACACACATGCTCATTTGGGGCTTAGTTATCATTGCTCACTTAGGGTTTGCACGACATTTTGTAAGCAGTTATTTACCAAGATTAATACTGATCTGAATTATCTCATCTACTTTGTAATTCATAAAATAGTTTAAGTGGTAGGAGTTTTTAAGTGCTAGTGCTGATCACTTTGCTTTAATATGAATTTGGTCCAAAATCCAATTTAAAAAAGCATCAAGAGCATCTTTATGATAATTATGCTATTGTTTTCCATTCTTTGTTAACATTTCAGTTTTAATTCATCTCAGTAATTTTAATTTAAACTAGAAGTAACCTACATAATCAGCAGAACTGGGAACTTGTTCAAGGCCAGACTGAATGTATGTACATCTATGCTGCTAAATAAGGAGAGAGCCAGGGAGCAATATCAAAGATTGTACCTCTATATTACTTGGTTTGCATAATTATTAGGTCTCTCATGTATGCATACTCCACCCGGGTTTCTCAAGGAGTACACTCAAGCACAGCTCAAGGCACTGATCACTCTAGGAATCGCTCTCAAAGATGCTATAGATGTGACTGCACAAGGTTGACTTCCTCTGTCCCAGACAGTATTCGAACAACAACCTAAAGGTTTTGCACTCTCACATTCCCTCCTGCAACATGCCTGTACAGGTAACAACTACCCTAAATGTCACACTGAATAACATCATTCACATTATTTATGAAGCTATGACCTGCACACAAAAAAAAAATCATAATTACATCTTTGGACCACAGGTGTAACCTGTGGGTCCAGAGGAGGTCTAGGGGCACATGACCAATAGTAAGTCTGAAAACAGTTTGCAGAGACAGAAAGGGTTCAAGAGTGGGACAGTAAGCCAGTTTGTACCCCTAGGCTGCGGGGCAAAGGATCACTCCCAGAATCAGTTTTGTTTGGCTTCAGAATCACAGGCAACAGCTACATCTGAAATATTTTTGCTATCAGTGAGAGAGGGTGCTCAAATGATGCAGCCAATTCACTTCTGTGTGTCACAGTATAAAGCTGTTCTGGCTATTAAATGAATAACAGATGCTCTTTGTTAACCTCCTCCCTCTCCAAAGGGAGGGGAAAGAGAAAAGGGAAAGAGACTTATGGGTTGGAAAAAGTCAAAAAAGCTTTAATCTAACTACAACAATAATAGGAAAGATAATAATGAAATATATACAAATTTACAAATATGTACACAACAAATATCAAGCTCATCCCGACACTGATGATGAATACGTCACGCGGATGCTGCAAGGCACGGGCCGGGAAGTCCTGGACTGTACGCAGCAGCAGGCAGGAGCTGGATTCAGCAATGCGCAGATCGGGATCAAAGGCAGAAGAATCAGACAGAGTCCTGCTTGGACGCCGGCCACAGAAGAAGAGAGTGAGACCATCGTGATCCCTCAGCTTTATACTGAGTATGATGCATATGGGATGGAATACTCCTTTTGGTCAGTTTTGGGTCACCTGTCTGACCCGCTCTTCCCCACTGCAGGGTCGCAGGTGTGACGACTTTTCTGCTCTTTCAGTTCCGGTGCATGAGAAAGTTAGCAAAAGTAAGCATCGACCTTGGTCTCCATAGGGATAACTATAAGCAAGAGCCTTTCTGCATACCAGTGCTACTGATGTTCCAGCACTAACTATAAACACCGAGCCTTATCACTGCTAGAAGCAGCTACTGTCTGGAAAAACATGCAGTTAATTTCAGAGAGTGCAGCTTCTCAGAAGAGACTTAACTAAAAAGCAAAGTTACTAAAAGAAAATTGGTTCTGTCCTGGCCCAAACCAGGACACTGTGGTACATGAAGCGGTCGGTATACTGTGTTGATTTTCTTTTCATCTGCATCCATATTTCTTCTGCATTGCAACACTGGAGACTCACACTAGTATCACACATGCAAAAGGAGCTAATGGGATCCTATGACCCAAAGCAAAAGACATGTCAAACCTACCTGAAAATATGGATATATTTCATATGTAAGCCTATACGAACTCTATTGATACTTCTGGACTACTGTCCATATTTCTTGAAAACAGACATTGACACTGCAAGCCAACAATAAGAAGACAGTATTATGTTAACGTCCACATTCTGAATTAAAAGAAACAAAAAAAGCAAAACCCATGGAAGGCTACATTTCCTTCCTCCGGACACTATGCAGCAGACCCAGTTGCTAAAGCAACAGTTCACAAATCTCCCTGATGTGATGAACTAGCCACTGCATCACCTGGGACTGCAAGAGAATTAATGTACTTGAGAACAGGAGATGCAGAGCTCAGCAAAGCGCACTGTAAATAGGAATTAAACATGCACTGAAATTTTCACAACTGGATCCACAAAACAGCCATAAATTACTCAAATTTACAACTTTGTATCACTAGGAAGAATATAACAGTGAATCCAGCCACAGATACTCTTCTTTATTTGTATGGTCTTCCTATAAACTGTGACAAGCTTCCTGATGCCTCGGCTGATGTCCTTATTATTTCGTATGACCACATTCTGCCATGAAGTACTTATTATTTTTATGTGCAATAGACATGCTTATGTTTGCCTGGGAATTGAAAATAGAATTTAGCATCGTGGAATGATCAGATTATCATATTAATTCAAATTCAAAATGCAGAGTTGCATCCATAAAATATTGTTACTTGGAAACTTTTTCTTCGACATGATGGTAAACCTGATTTATTACAGTTTATAATAGCAATAATCCCTGCAATATCATTCATTAACACAGTTAACAACTAATTTTCTGGAGTTTTAACTGCTCTTGGCTTTCCCTCAAGCTGTTCACAAACTGGTCATTAACTGCTGGTTACAATTGATTTCTCAGGGCCCTATTTAAAAGAAATTTTATTTCAGTTCAGCACCCACAGAGCCTAATCTTGATTCAGTAAACAAAAATCAGTCTCTACCTTAGCGACAGGCCTCTTATTCCTTATTGCCTTTGGTATACCCTTCCAGGGATGTATGCATATGTAAGCTTTGTGGCTAAGGGCTAAAGCAAAAACCTAACCTCTGCTACTCTTTATTTCAAATTTTCAAGGTCTAGGGGAGCCCAAAAAGGAAGAGCTCTCTATTGACATCTAGTGGAAGGAAAGGAGGTAAATTAAATGTTCCAACAGGCAGCCTGCAGCTTATTTGTTTGCATATGTTATTTCTTTAGGTTTGGAAATTAATTCTGTAACATAAAGAGACATATCTGATCATAACAGTGCACAGGAATGATGGCCAATTAAATGTATGCAAACAGACTGGACAGCTAACCTGAGGTAATAGCTTTCTGTAGCAGGGTACAAGAAGTTATGGCCTTTATTGAAAAAAAACCCAGACAGGAGACTTTGTAGAAAAATATTTTCTAAAAGGTAACAAGTTTAAGAGTTATCTGTAAATTGAGAAAAATTAGTCTGTTTAAGAATCATTTGTATGTTACAGGACTGTTAGTTTTCAGTGCTTCCTAAATTCTTGGTAAGAATTTATAAACACTAGGAATGGCTAGTAAAGTTGCTAGCAGAACAAGGAGTGGAGAAAAAAGGTGAACAGGTAGCATAACAAGGAGCAGTGAGGGATTGTCACTATGACCAAAGTAGATCACGTTGCCATAAGGTCACCAGTCGGGTTTTACTATCCAGAAAAGCCAGGCAGTCTCAGCTGTGAGGTACACATTACTGCATAAGCAGAGAAAAAAACTGCTGACTTAGGACTAGTCTTATTATAAAAGAGGACCATGAAATAGTTAGCAGTTAGAAGCTGTATGTTATCTTGCTTACGTACTTTCTTACGTTATCCTTTTCTCCCTCAAATAAAATATTCTTTGCTAAGTCAAGGAATTTACATTTGTGAACAAGCTAAAATAAGAGCTGACTACTCACCAGAAAGCATATTTTCCAGTGCTTGTGTATAAGAACTTAAAACTGTAAGAAAATTGAGATTAGCCCATTTGATTCCGAGTAAGATCTGAGTGGAAGGTTACATGGAATTTAAATCTGTGATGACCATAGTACTGTACAGTAGTTACACCATGTCACTATTTTCTTTGCAGCTCTCTATTAGACCGTCTTTCTCCTCCACTTGCCTGTATTATTTTCCCATCCACTTTATTTGCTCTCTGAAAGTATTGAATTGCTACTTTCCTCCTTTACTCAAAATTACTACCTTTCCATCCATGTCCTAATTTTTCAAACAAGAACCTTCATGAATGATTCTGTGCACCCCTGGCTCTATATGAGATTCCCTGTGACCAGCTGCAAAGCCACTCCATTGTCATTCTTTATACTTTTCACTGAACCTTACTGTGACGCCTAGATGAAATGGTATAGAAATCACACAGTAAAAGGCCCTGACTACAGCTTTAAGCACTAACCAGAATTGTCTCATATTTTCTTGAGCACTTCCCTCTGTTTTGGGACTCTCTTTGTTTGGATTTTTATGCATTGCTCACACATTTTTAAGACAGGAACTGATTGTTGCATATTTGTTTAGCTAGTCGCAGAATGGGACCCTGAGCAATGAATGGAGTCTCTTAGTAAACTTGCAGAACAGCATCACAGAAATTATGAGAAAATCTTCCACCTATAAAAAGTGCCTCAAATAAGACAAACACGGAAGTGAAGACCATTATTCTAAACAGGAAACTAGATTTCATATATTCCAGCAACACAGAATTCCATGCAAATGTTTCCATCATAAACTGGTGTTGTGTTGGTTTTTTTTTTGGTTTTTTTGCTTTTAATTCCATGACAGCAAACATTTTAGACCTGACAAAAACAAAAATTAAAAAAAAAATAAAGATATGTAGCCACAAACATTAGAATTCAAGTTTTGGAATAAACATGACACTATGAAGACAAAATTGGCCCTAAATGAGTTAGTAACTACAGTAATTGAGTAATCTGTTTTCATAGACTTAGTTGCCAAAATTTCATTTAGTCTTTGTTTTTATACCAAAATAATTGCATGTCAAGAAAAATTGCTACTGTGGTAGAAGTGCTTTACAGAATGTCTATATATACAAGTTTGTTTGTAGATGCATAAGAAAAAGAAATAAAATCCAATACTTTCCTTTTAGAATTAGAAATTAGATTTGTTGACCAAGTGATTGACACACACATATCCATACAGAGGGTCTGACAGAACTGACTGACACTGCCACCATGTATGCAAGACTTTTTTCTCAAGGAAAGTGCATTGGTATTAGCTCCTGTTTATTTAAGTTTCAATAATAGCCATTTCAAGACTTCGAGTATTCAGCTAGCTCTGTCAAAATCTTATCACTCATTCTTCAGTGTAAAATATCTCTTTCTTATTCTTGTTCTTCCAGCCAATACTCTGGTCTATATATTTGTCATCTGTTGTCTCGACAGCTTTAGCTTCCTCCCCTACAGCCTCTCCACTATCTTTTGTCCTTTTTTTTTTTTTTTTTTTTTAAGAATCACAGTTTAATGCATCACTCTGTTCTGGAAAACCAACACTAACCTGCTGTCCTCTAAATATTTCATCATCACATTCATGTATAGTCTTCTTCAAGTTCTCCAGAACATTACTCCATGTCTGATTACTGATTTTTTTCTTAAATCTGCTCTGAATCTTCACCTGTTCTTCACATTCCGAATGCTTTTTTTGTTCCTTTCAGATAATTTTATATTGTTAATTTTTATACTAGTCTCTTTAGCATGAAGGAATTTTCCACTTCCCAAACACTAAGCAAAGTCTTTTCCTGCACACCTTTTGCTAAAAACAGACACACAGATGATTTCTTCATTTAAAAGCAGAGCTTCATTTCAGTCTAATCTATCTTCACTTCTTTTATCTACAAATGGACAATTTGGGCAATATTTTAAGGATCAGATCCAAATAAGTTCACAGGCAAAGTTTTACTTAGGACCTGACAGGTAAGGCAGTGGAAATTAAAATTTGTGTACCCTACACGGTGTATCAGTAGATGTAAGCTACATCTATACTGGTAAATTAAATGTGTCCAGAACAAATGGTTGACATTAAAGCTGACAAGCATCAAATAGATCCTTGTGTATGTGTCCAGGCCATTAAATTCTTTCATCCTCCAAAACAGGCAACTAGACCCAGAATGATAATTAATGTCCGTAGCATGTGATAACTCTCAAAACATGTTCAGGAACTATTTGGGAGAATGCTAATTGACTTAAGTCAAACTGTCAAGGGCCACTATAAAAACAAAAAATAAAACTTAATAAAAGAGACACTGAAGTTTCAGAACATATGATGCTTCCCTGGAACTATTTAATTTACTCACATAAACATGTAAAAAAGACATCTCAAGACAGGACCCATCTGAGACATGCTCTATTGTGGCTAATAGGAAATATTAAGTGCAGGATGTATCTTGAAACATGTTTCATGCTTTTAGATTTTGAACATGCCTTGGTGCCTTTTTCCATTCCTTTTTTGAAAGAAAGTAGCTATAGCCTTCCACAGAGGTGCCAAATGGCTAATTCCTTAAAAAAAAACAAAAGTTAAATAACACATTTCATGATGCAAAAGTCAAATATGTTTTGCTGGGACAGACACAAATATGTATTCCAAATTGCGCCATAATATCCAAACTACTTGATGAAGATGGGCTGTTGTTCATAAACAGATCATTAAAGCAGAAAGACAGAGCATTATTATGAGTAAAGCATCTGTAAGAGCTCTGATCTCTATCACTTACTTCAAATATTACTAAATTATACAAAAGACACATTCTTAGTAATATCCCCATCCTGTTAATCTACGAGATTAACGGAGTACACTGTTTTGTGTATGTTTTTCTCACCAAATGAATCTTCAGAATTGAAATATGATTTCAGTAACAGAGGTAGACAGTGACCTTTTGCAACAGAAGTGAATATCCTCAAGGTTAATGTCTTTGGAAGTAGGAAATTAGGATTTGAATTTCCTGCTTTCAGGAAGAATTATGGAACTGAACCTTCATCATCCATGTCTCAATCAGCACTCTAGCATCTGGACATCTGCATAAATTTGGACTTTGCTACATATTTTCAGAGTGCATGTGTCAGGCATGTTTAAGAATGCCAACTCTAACAGCTGCCTCAGGGAACAGAGCCAAATAAAGAATAATTTCTCAGTCTCGCCTGTATTTAGGTTTATGTATCACAACATTCTGTATGACTAAGGCAGAGGAACACCTTGGCAGGGTTAGGAGCATAACTCTATTTTTATGTCATTTTACAGTTAAAAAATCAGCTTCACCAAGGAAAATCAGCAGGTTAATGAGGGCTTTTTTTCCTTCATGTACTATTTGTCATTGTGATTGTTTGCTATTATGTCAATTTACTGAAAAAAAATAGTTAGAATCTATCTCATATCATTAAGATTTTTCTGTCTTGCAGCATTACTATCGCTAATGGTGTTGAACATGAGAATCAAACCTAAAGTTCTACTTTTAATTTACAATCCTCCCCAAGTTTAATTTTTATATTATTTGGGGTTTTTTTTCTGTTAGAAACATAGTTTGAATATCTTGAACTTTAACTCTGTGGTGTTGAAATACTGTATAAATAATACTTTAGAATGTATTTTTCAAATCACCAGGAGAAATTTGCATTATTCTGTGGGGAAACAGTTAACTCTTTACCTTACTAGTTTTATTTCTAGTCAAAAGAATTCTAAGAGTTCTAATGCTCTTTATCAACATTCTAGGATTCAAGATTTTCAGGTGCCAGGAGATCAAATTTTAATTCAAGTAAAAGGCAGCAGGAACTAGAAGTTAAGCATCAGACATCAAGAAAGCAATAGCTAGGTGTCAGACAGTCAGTCAGTGTGCATTTTGATATAGGGATCTAAAGAGAACATAGAGTTACTCCTTAAAAAGCACCTTGACTTTGGTATATTTCTCATTTAATTTTAGCCTTATTTCCTAGTTAAAGTAGAATTGCATTACCAAAGTTTATGTGCATATATGTTATGTCTGTTTGTCTGTTATCCTCAAATGCTTCTGAAGACAAAGGTTAATTTCAACTGTATTTGACTAAAGGTCAGTAATCTCTGATATGCCAAGTTCCTCAAGCTTTATGATAAAGGGTATCCAAGTAGATGAGAAAAGCCTGTTACTGTTCCCATTCTCAAAGAGATGAAATGTGAGTTCAACAGGGCTTGAAAAAGACATCACAGAAAATGCTGAAGAGAGAGGCATTATAGAAGAAGCAACTAAAAGACTTTTCAAATTACTCTTGCACTTAACTAGAATCTGGAGTTGCCAGACCTGTGCTACTAAATTTGTCAGGGGCACAACATGAGCACTAACCCTTGTGTCTGGTTATTTATGTTACCTAATTGTTCACATGCTCTCTTACACAGTTTTTGACTTCAGACATTTCCCCAGGCATAGTTTCTTGGGTAGTACAACCCAGTAACTATTCCTAGTAGGTACTGTGGCATCTGGTGTTGGAAGAAGTTCACAAGGTAGTGAGTCAGGTCATGACAGATCAACCAGCTAGGCAGAACCTGAGAAAAATCACTAGTATTGGTTAGCTTTTTACTATAGTTATAACCCCAAGATTGCAAACTTTCATTTCTTGACAGGCTTGACTGAATGCTCAGCTGCTAAATACTTTGAGAGCTTCCAAAACACTTGCTGAGGGACATATGTTCAGCTGATTGCTTTCCATTGGTGCTTTCTTCAAAATCACATACAAAACCAAGGAAGGCACCCTTCTTTTCACCCAATAACTGTAGTGTTCTGGACTGGTTTGACCAAGTGCAGTAGTCTATATCAATGTTCACTCCCTCTGCTTTTATGGCCAGGGGCCTAAGGGTGCTAATGGGCTTTAACAACCCTAAGCAACTTCATCTGGTGCTTCCACCCACATCTGTGGCCCAGAAACCTATTTCAGCCCAGCATGGGGCTATCAGGGAGGTATTAGTGATGTTGCAGGATATTGTTTTCCAGGTTTGCCCAGTTCCTTGCTCAAGCATCAGAAGAGGACTTTGCCTGAATACTGTATTCCTGAATCGAGATCCTACCTGCTGCCATGTAGAGTCTGGGACTTCCCTGGGGCATGCCCCAGAGCATCCAGGAGAAGTATTGTCAGTGAGGAGGGAGCTCAATATTCATTATATATATATTTCATTATTTTTCTTTCATTACTATTATTATTATAGTTAGGTTAAAGCTGTTTTAATTTTTCCAACCCGTAAGTCTCTTTACCTTTTTTCTTTCCCCCATGTGGAGTAGGGAGAGGGTTAACAAAGAGCATCTGTTGTCCATTTAATAGCCAGCCCAGCTTTAAACTGTGATATGTTCAAATATTCGCTTACATGGACAGAATTAGATTAAATTCTATTTCTCCAGAAGAGTTTCCTCATGTGCAGATTACAGGCCTTAGTGTGGATTTAGTATCTTCCTATTCTTCTGTTGAAGTTGTACAACTGAAGTAGAACTTGCTCTACTCACTGAAGTAGAGCAAGACTATAAATTTGTGGGGGAGTGACTAAGATGTCACTTCAAACAAGGGAGATATGAAATACAGCACCTATTTCAGAAATGGTCAAACTTTTTGTTAGTGACTGTATAAGTAAATTTCAGAGTAACTATTTAGAACAGGAATCGCAATTCAAGACTTTTCTTTTCACAGTAGGATTTCCCAGTCACTTCCTAGTCACATAAAACAGATATAGCCACATGGTTAGCCTATTCCCATAGGGAGTATGGTTTTGAATAATTTTGGGTAAGGGAGAGAAATAAATTTGCCTCTTCTACCATCTGGGCAGCACTTCAAGTGCATCTTTCTTACAGAAAAAGAGAACACTGTTTCTTCCAGGTTAGTTTAATGAAAAATAATATCTGAACAATATTTGTTAGCAGCCCACTTCTGTCACTATGCTAAGTTAAAGGTGAGAAACATTTTCATATCCAATATAGTGATATTTTGGAAGATGAATTTCTTGCTTTGTGTTTTGATTGCATTTAAGTACAAAGTAATCTCTGAGCTGTGATAGGATTGGCACAGTTCTAGATATGCACAAAGAAAAAATTGTAAAGGCTTAAGAAATTTGAAGTAAAGAGACAGGGAGTCTGTAATATAGGCAGGCAGAGAGTTAGAGGGCAGTTGCGTAGGAAATTTTAGAATCATCGATTTTATATTGAGTGTGTAGTTTTCTCTCTGTTGCAGATTATAGAATTGTATTTATTTATTTTAATCTGACCAACTGAGATTGTATTTCTGGCTGATGCTGCTGAGTGTTGCCATAGTAAAGACACTCACAATGATTGATGAATTATATATCAACATCTAGTAAGTTTTTCTCCACTGTGGTTCAAACAGATATTTAAAGGGACTTGTAGATTCTGAGATTCAGGTGAAAGATCTGTTGCAGACACCTGTGTATAATTATTGCTCAATAGAAGCCTGAAATATCATTGTTCAGTTCATTACATCTGAAATCTATGTAAAATGAACCATTGCATTGCAAACTACTTGGGTGGCATAAATGCAGCTTCAGAAACTCCATCATATAACATCCCATGGTGGTAATAAATCCAGTTCTGAATGAGGTGGGATCTAAATCCTCCATTGAAGATCATCCTATTACTCTGGTGAGATATATACAAATATCCTTTTTCTTCTCATTTTACTGGCTCTTCTTAGTTCCATACAAGATTTGCCGGTGTCTCTAGGAATGACATCTATGTTAACATTTTGAGTCTTCACAAAAATAGTCTGGGTGCATTAAGAAAATAAAATATAATCAGTCTCTTCATTCTGAAGTAAGAAACAATGAAAAGTGTGACAGTATAGCATAAGTATTTAGAGAGAAGAAGGTCTGGCAGACTGGGATACCATCTGAAATACGCCAAGCAGAGACTTGAAAGCCCTCCTTTTGTGTACATCTGGCAACGATCACAAAATGCTGAGGTGAGCTGAACAAGAAAGTTTTACATCATTCAACAATAGCATGATTGCTCAGCCGTCCCTTACAAGAGGTAGAGGTGAAATGGTGTTTTTCAGAAAGTCATAAAGATTGATGGCATCTCCTGCTTCCAAATGTATCTATCTGCATGCAAACCACTTGCAGTGTGAACTGATGGAAAACAAAAGCTGTTTGCCCAGGAAAGGTGCTTTAGCAGGTTTATTTTACATAGCCCATTTACACAGCTGAAGCAAAAATCTAATAGGTCCCAGAGAAATCAGCTGGGTCATGATAAGAATTCAGAGCCACAAAACTAAATAAAAAGAGATTATTAGCTACATTGCAGTAAGCAAACAGTAAAGTCTTAAGTGATCAATACTTGACAAGAGACATGTCACAAACATCATGTATAGGTCAGGCACACGAAGTTTTTTAAATAAATCGACTGACTTCTGGACAAGGCACATAAAATGTCACTTTTTATCTCTCACTTGATATTTTTCTCAGAGAGTAAAACAAAAAAAAAGATCACCTCCCTCAGAGATTTGATCGAAAAGATAGTCACTGTTGATACAAGTTTAAGGAGAAAAACTGCAATCAAGTGGAAATTTTTGTCAGTACCTTAATCTCTGATTTGTAGAAGCCTGTGCTTTGGGGTATTTGGTATGTCTGAGAACTGCCACCAAAGAGCCCTTCTGTTCTTTAATGGCTGCACTAAATCTTAACAAACGTGAGCATGAAAACTATTGTGCTGTACTTGTGAGGCATATATCAAAGTTATATTTTTTTAAAGCTTAGAAAGACAGTTGAATCATGCATGCTCTTTATGGAGCTCTGATCAGGCTGGTAAAGGCAGTTCAGCTTCAATAAATGCTTTTTAAGTGAATGTTTTGGAAAGTGAATAGGAAATTCAAAGCTCAAACTGTTGCCAAACTGTTCCCATAGCACTTTGATCACTTTGCTACTGACATTTTGTTGAAAATGTCTTGTTTTTATTAAAATGTTGGCATCTGGAGACTCAGAAAGTTAACTGTAGTCACTGACAAAATAATATACAGTAAAACTGAGTGACATAACTTATTAAGTACTTTGTACACATTTCTTAAAAAAGAAAACTTTTTCCCTGTGGGGTCAAACATAGCTTTGCACTTCTCTGAAAAATGTTCGTATTGTTAAAGCAAGACAAGTGCAGAAGATAAAAGAAACGGCAGTGCTTTGCCTGAGGCAAAACCCCCTCAACTTACAAGGCTTTGCTATGAAAAAATGTAGACATCTAATAATTTAACAATTAAAAAAATAAAAAAAAATCATGCAGAGTGTGAATTTTCTGTGTCATGCTTGTGTTAAATATTTATGTCAGATTACTTTCTGTTGAAGGACATCAGGACAAGCTGTTGTAATTATCTTACTTTTCTCATTACACAGAGCACACATGTATCTTCAGCAGTATGAAGTTCCTTCCTTCTCAGGCACCACAGCTTGTTTAATCTGGTAGGATATTACTAGTTTGGGCCCTGAATCTGACATCTGTTGTGTGACTCTAGACATGTATGTAAAATTACGGTAGGTGATTTTTTTACAAGATAAATTGCAGTGTGCGTCCATGGATCTAAAGTAAGAATCAAGTCATCTGTGTTAAACTTCCTCAGAATTTAATATAATTAAAAGACATCAGTTCACAGCATAGAGTGACTCTGTTTCCAATGAGGAAAGAGTTACAGTCATTCTATCTGAAAATGGCGAAGAAATTAACTTTGGATTCTTTTACTTTTTATTCTAGATAAATTAACAGCTCAGAGAAGAGAGAGAAGGAATCCTGTCTGGCATTGTTGCAGACTCGATCAGCTGACGTTTTTCACCTGAAGTAACCATTAGCCTAGTATCTCTCAGACCAATGATCATTCTGCATATGCACATCTACAACTGTCTCAGAAATAACAGTCCATCAGAGTGTGATGAAAGGGATGGAATCTTATTTTTCTTACCTCTTTCCAAATGTAGAGAATGCATGCAGCTCATTAAAAACTAGTCCCCTAAAAAGATCTCAGGGAAATGATTATTTTATAGTAACACATTAATTACCGGTGATTTAGGCATGAATAGATTTTTTTATTAAGTAATACACTTTAAAAACATGAAATTAGTTCGAGGGAATATATTTAATAGCTGTGTTTTGAGGACAACTTCAGGCAATACATTCCAGTGAGTGCAACCAAGGCACTTTGTATGAATTGATCAACTTTCAGATTTAATGAAGATTTGGCGTATCATTCTTTTCCTTTAATAGTGGCAAGCAATCAGGCACAAAGAAATTAAACATGTCCAGACTTTCACAATGTGTGAGAGTTGTGACCGGAAGACATCCAGTTAATAAGAATCACCAGAGGAGGTCCTGCCCTGGGACTATCTGCTTCAGGAGGAGAAACAACCAGGACTCAATGCTTCAGCCAAGAGATGCAAAACATAATAGGAAGATATGGAATATTCTGCCTCCCATGAATGCCTCCTATAAATTCCTAAGACTCACAGACTCCTCTAAATACCAAAATTTGAAGGTTAATCATTCTGTCAGAATGTCTTTGCATTAACTGTTATGATTCAAGGTATTATTATTATCAAAGTCTAATTTACACAGAGAGAAAGAACAGACTCTTAAAACTAAATTTTATGTATCTACAATGTAGTCATCTAAGTTAACCACTAGATCAATGGAGAAGAACCAGTAAATCTACAGTGCTATTCATCTCATCTGAAAGTAGATACATAAAATATTTTACTCAGGTGTTTTATTCACTCTAGTCAGCTTCAAAATTATTTTCACCATAAAAGAACAGAAAAAAAAATATGTAATACATATGGAATTCTTTTCTGAAAGATTTTGTACTAAAAATTAACATTCCTTCAAAAGACAATTGTACAAATTATGAAGAAATAGGTTATGGCTCAGGAAGTCCATCGGCTACAAATTGTCAGAATCTAAGAGCACATTTGTGCCTGACATGCCACAATTTTTCACCCGTACTTTATGTGCAGAAAGCAGACTAAAGGATCCTAGACCTCATCAAATTTTGCCAATCTTCTCTTCTTAGCAGGTAAAAAAAAAAATCTACCAATAAATTTTCACCGTAGTTTAATCTAATTACAGGTGTTTATTTAGTCCACAAAACAGTCAATAATTAACATGTATTCTGTATCTTTCCTGGGGCATACTTACAGTTGTTACTTTCAGTTTTCTTCAACTGGAATCAATGTAGTAATGATAAAGACAATGATGGTAATAACAATAACTAACAAACTCTATTAACAGGAACAGTTTTCCCAGAAAAGTTGTGAATACCCTCTGCCTGGAAGGGTCCAAGGCCAGGTTGGATGGGGCTTGGAAAAACCTGGTCTAGTGGAAGGTGTCCCTGCCCATGGCAGTGGGGTTGGAAATGGATGATCTTCAAGATCCCTTCCAAGCCAAACGATTCTATGAATAAAATTTCCATCTGCAAATCAATATGAAATTTATTATCTCTAAGTGATTTATGCTAGTTTCTGAAGAATGGCAATGGGAAAAATTGGATCTGTCCCTAGAAGCTACACCAAGGTAGATGACACACAACTCCATGGCCATGTATCCACAATTTTATAGGTCATTCCTTAAGAGGGATCTGATAAAGAAATGCCAGAGACCACTCATTATGCTCAGTTGTATGCTTAAATCAGACATTTAACATTCATTTAGAGCATCCCAGACCCTTTTCATTACAAGGTGTGTGCAGCATGCTCATGGTTCATGTTGTGCCAGAATGTCTTTATGAGACTCTCCTTACCCATACCCTGGTTTAAACACGCTATTAACACTGTACAATCCCCAAGTATAGCCCTACTTAATGTACAAGGGTCTGCCTAAGTGTCACAATAAGTAACAACGTCCTCCTGGCAAAGAGGAGGAAGGCATATAACAATGGGTTGGGTTCTAATCCTGACTGGGCTAGAATAGGAATCTAGTTTCTGAGACTTAGTTTCTCCTTTTGTCGGAAACAAGCTTACATCTACCATTCCCCATCTCTCTTCACAGCTGTGGGAGGGTTATGGACCAGAGGTTTTTTGCTTAGTGCTTTGCAAGTATGCCTTCTCAAATATATTAATATCCAGCAGGCAGTGACAACTGTGATTTTTTTCCTTTTAAGCACTTCTTGGTAGTACTACTTAAGATCAGAAGAATTCTTACCATTGCAGAGAAGGGCAGAATTTATGGGAACAAGGATCAAAACAGTACTAAAGAATTGACTGTTTGTAGTGCATTGACTTGGAAGGATTTCCTCTCCAGAGTGAATTTTACTAGAGGAGGGGACTGAGATTCTACAGATTTTAGTTAATGTAGTTTCATTATCTTACATCTATGAATCTCATTAGAGATGGGAAAGACTTAAGGAAGAGCTGCAAAATGTATTAAACTTTCAAGAAGTTTCAAGTGAATGAAATAGGTTTTCATTTTGAGCCTGTACTTTGATGAAGAGGTCAGTATTCCCTTAAAAAAATAAATAAATACATAAATAAATAGACAGATAAAAACATTCTGACATGCATGATGGCCTTCTAGCAGATACGTGCTTTGCCTTGTGAAATTATTTGCTGTGACTTCTGTTTACTAATTCCCAAGCATATAATTTGAATTGTATAATCCTAATTAAGTAGGATTTTTAATTTTTTTTTAAGAATAGTGATTATCTTGATTGGTGTAATTTTGTGGGCTACTAATTAATTTCTTACCTATAATTCATGAATCACTGAAGTACAGAAATTAAATTTTAAAAAACCAGTGAAATTAAGGTGTCCTTATTAAGAAGATAGATTTTATACCACTAGTGGTTTGATTGAGTTTTCTACTTTGTTTTCAGTATTTCTATGAAAGCCGTAGATTTCTTAGCATAACCTCTACATCCTTTTCACATTGGTTCTGACGTACAGTTCTTAATCCTTGTTTTACAGCAACACCCTAGAGGAAATAAGGAAATTAATGTTTCATTTATTATGATAAATAGATTTTACTCTATAATGTTGGTCCCGGGTTTTAGAGAATATATTGAATTTAAATGCCGTATACAGATACATACACTTTATTTTGGCCTACAAATTTCAATAAAAGTTCTTAGAGAGTTAATCCAGCACTTACGTATTACTTTTATTCACCATGTATTCAATATTCCTCTTTTTAACATAAAATTTAGTTTACTCTAGTGGCTTTATTCCACACAAGTACACACCACACACACCGTTTTGCATAATCTGCCCTAGGCTGCCATCTGCAAACATAGTAGCTAATTTTACCAGATAGGTGGTGCTATGATTCTGTGTATCAAAGGGTACACTCCAGCCATAAGAGCCGACAGCAATTACTTCTTCACATTTTATTCTGAAAAGCAACTGGCATTTTTTTCCCTCGCTACTCTGAGGGAGCTCACAGAATAATAGGTGAAATGTCAAGAATAATTAAGAAAAATGATGGTGTTATATTGCAGCACAAGAAATTCATCTTTTCTGCTCTGATCTTCCTGCCCACCTTCTCTTCGGCTTTTAAATGTCATCTCTGTTCTCAAATTATTTAGGATAGGACTTGAAAGAGGGTAGAATATTTTTTAGGTAATTTGACACACTCTTTGGATTGAATTCCTGATGGCTATTTCTCTGTATCTCTCCAGATAAAAAGACTTCTTTTAATTCCTTTTCTGACTATGTTCAAGTGTGGTAAAATTAAATAAAGGTATTTTAGTTTCATGGCTCAAATGGGAGAGGGAGTTTATGCCTGGATAACCTCTTCTTTTGTCTTCATCTCAAAATGATTTCATATATTTTATATTACTATCACTCCACTGTCTCTTTGTTCCCTTCTACATACCTTGTGAAAATTCTTGTCTACTCATTGGAAATCAGGTATCTGGAATACATCAGTGCAAGACTATTTTGGCATACTTCAGTGCCAAGGCTTCCTTCACTTTTATATCAGAAATTTGTTGCAATGAATTCAATAACAATGGCCACAAGTATCTTGCTTTCTAGTGGCAGAGGGCAGAATGACAGTGTATATTTTACAATCGTATCTTTATGGATTTTTAAAAATTACTTTATAAAACCTTGATAGAAAAACAGAATGTCCTTTCATTGGGGGACTTAAGTAATTGGAGAAGAAAACAAAGAGACTAGTCAGCAGGGGAAACTGAACAAGAATAACAAATAACTGTAGAAGTTCTACAGATTGATACAGATCGCATATACTGTTGCTATAAAACTTAAAAACATAAAACAATTGTTGTCTAATATTATACAATCAATAACTGGGACTGAAAAACTACTCCTTTTTTTTTATTTTTCCTCTTAAGATTTTTCTCACCTGTTGTTCTTGTGGAATCCTTGAATGTAGTTTCATCTATTTTATCTTTCATGACTCTAAACTGTGTAGTTTTGTCACTACTCTTTCCCATAGTTTGGCAATTTTCTCAAATGTGTGAGCCAAGATTATGCCATAATACTGCATTTAAACTAGGCTTTGGATCACAGAAAGATGACACTCTAGGAAGTTTAAAAGCACTCTCAACTCCATTGACTAGAGACGCAATTGTACTACCTGATCGTATCTCTATAGTGTCATTTGAGATGATCTAAGGTGTTAAAGACATCCCCATGGGACTGATGTGGTAGGAGGCTTACAAATTTCTAGATCAAGAGACAGGGAAGGTAAACAAGACCATATCTCTGTTTAGCAGCTGTAGTGAGATGCAGATATTCAATTTGAATGGGAATTTAAACATAGTTCACATGTAGATACCAAAATTTTAGTGTCTTAATCTAGAGTTGAATCCATCTGAATTTTTAGATAACCTGAGTTAGGTAGGATAAATCCCACTCTTAGTTAGTTTGTAACATAATAGATCAGACAATTCAATATGTCTAGAGTATTTTGCCGTACTGAAGTACAACCTGGGATCACTAAAACAGCTGAAGTTTGTGATTAACTTGAGTTCACAGTTACAATTTTACCTATTTCAATGGGTAAAAAATGAATTAGTAAGTGTATTCTGTAATCTCCAAATCTTGTGAAATTCTGCATTCAGCAAATGAAGCAGATACAAACACAGGAAAAGAAATAAATATCTTTCAATTATTTCAAGTATATTTCAATTGTGCTTATTTGTAAACAATAAACACAACTCTTGTTTGGAGAAGGAAAGGTGGAGGAACTTGGAGGTTTATTTCTGTCTTTGTTCTGCTTGATTTTGCTACTACTGAAACCAGATAGGAAAAGAAGAAATTTCCTTTATCAAATATTTGAAGAATTTTCTTATTTGTAATGTAAATTGAAAAGAAATTTTACATACAGTTTAGTTCTGCACCTTTCATGCCATTGTATCTCCCAATATAGTCAATCAGAAGTGTATTGGAGTAGATGAGATGGAATTGTGTCTTTTGGCTTTATTCCTCTCTATACAAAGACTAAATCATTTTCACAAGAGCTGTGTCAGGTAGATCAATAGATGTAATAATATTTTGTGACTTACAACCACAGAATTGCAACAGGACATCTTGTAAATGACTTCTAGCCCCATACTGTTAAGTTTTTCTTATCCACTCAGTCAACCAATCTGAGATTTGTCTCACCTAAACTGACTTATTTGAAGTTAGACATTCAGTCTAACACTAAAGTCTAAAATGTCTTGGTAATCAATAAGAAAAAAAAAAAAAACAAACCAAAAAAACCAAAAAAAACCTTGCAGTCAACAATTCATCCTAACACAAAAAGTTATTTCTTTATTACAGCGAGAGGATATCTGAACGACTTATTTAAACTAACCTCCTGCTTTTTATTGGCTTAATTTATATGGACTTTTTCCTACTCTCTTTAACACTGGGTTCTAAAAATCAAGTTTAACCACTCTGTGATCTTAGGAGCTCCTCTTGCATCAAGTTTTCCTCTATTACATTAAAAATTGGGGAGAAAACCTGAACCTACTGTCTCATGCATTTTATGGGTAAAGTTGTCCCCAAACAGCTGCTAGAGTTCTGGTCTCCAATTTCATGGTCTATATCCTTACTGGAAGTGATTTTGTTATTTCATTTTTTGACAAATGAGAAAAGTAGCCTAATTACCAAGATGAGCCATCAGTAGTCTAATTCTCTATTTTTTCCACTTCTGAAGATACATTGTACTAATGATAACGCTTGCCCAGATATTACTGTCTTCATGTGTAAATCAGTAAAAATTCAGCCTATGGAGTTTAAAAAGATAGAGTCAAAGACTGATACATTACTTCCACCAAATTTATGTCCACTGTGATTCAGAAAAGGGGATAAAACTGATAGCAGGAGTAAAAGGGAAAGGAGCATACTATTTCCAATAAATAAAAAGTCACCACTTCTGAATGGTGAACTGAAAAAGAGATTAAGAATGTCAGATGATGCTAGTAATTCTGGGATTGTAGTATAAACAAGGGTAAAGCATGTACAATGAAAAGAATGTAGAGTCCTTTAAAAAACAAGTAGGTAGAGTTTACACGCCTCATGGCATAATTGCCATTTAAAACACTCACACTCGGCAACATGCCAAATTTACTGGCCTAACTGTGTTTGACCTAAAACTTTCCTAATTGCCTGAAATTCCATTTTTGAAATGCCTAGCGCTGCTCTTGAGCATGCACAGCCCTCAACTCCTCATGGAATCCGTAAGTTACCTAAGAAGACCAAGGTCGTAGAACTGAAGGTCTGAAACTTGTACTATGAGTGTGCCTGACACTTACTGAGCCACTTATAAAACAGTTTCAACTGCTTTGCCTTTAAAATACAGCTGTCAGAGAAAGGTGATGAAAGGAAGCATTGCTCGTGTTTTGTATGACAAACTCTCGGTTAAAGAAATCACTTGGGAGATTTGAGTTCAGTATCCTTAATCTAAAGGATTTCAAACTGAAATCAATTTTTTTCCCAGGAGTGTGCCCTGATCTCCAGAGAAGCATGAGGGAGGACAGAAGGAAATAATAAGAAGAAAAGAAAATAAGGATACTCTTTTCACCTCATGTTGAAGTTCTGTCACTGGGTGCTCAAGAACGCAAGATTCATGAGCCTTGAAGAAGAACAAACACAACCCTTCAGCTTTAGAGTTAAGAAATTCATAGCTAAGGACAGGCACCAGCTCTCTTTAAAAAAAAAGTGAGCCTTGCTCAGAATTGTTACAATTATTTTCTTTCTCATTGCATTCTCAGCCCTAAGTCCATAGTAGAGAGAGGTATCTCCCCAGTACTTATGCCCACCTGAGAAGCCTCTGCCTTTTGCCATCACTGTCTTAATGCAGTAGGGCTTCCTGAAAATGGATGGTGATGCTGCAAGTTATCCCATGTTCTTACTGGTAACAGATCTAGTGCTGGTAGTACAGAGATAATTGAAATGTACTACTCTTCAGACAGCAAAAGAATCCTTCATTCAGCAATCAGAAAGCAGCTCGGTGAATCACAAAAGAACTTACTACCCTTCCATAAACATTCTCAGTATTGTCTTTCTCAGGAGAAATAAGCTGGAACAATGAGAATGGCTCCAGCACTATGCACTTATCTTTCTGCCTTCTTGTCTCTGTTAGTATCAGTCATTGGTATTCTACCAAAATAATCTAAGAGTTCAGATTTATCCTACAAGAAAGTTTATCTCCCTGCTTATTGTTTATTTATTTATATGGTTTTTTATTTATTATAGAGACTGTGTCCTCATCCCATTGATTTTTCACTTTTTTATTGTATACTATTCAGTTTATTTAAAAAATATTAAGGGCAGATTATGTAGCATAAAGCAAATGAAAGGTAGGAGTACACAGTCTCAAGCAATTAAAAGTTTAGGTTATATCATTGTAAATGCCACACAAGCCTGTTTCTTTTATCAGTTTGGAGTATTTCATCTGATAATGACCCAAAACACATTAACAATGCTGCCAGAGGGAGGCAACAGATAATTGAGATGGCAGTCACATTCTTGGACAATTCACTATCTGGATATTAAATGGGCAAATGCTGAAATACTGACTGTGTATGGCTGTCTAGTTGACTCTGAATTGGATTCTCTCTTACCCATCATCTTGCTCAATGTGAATGAATTTAAAGCGATACAAAAACCAAATTGCTTTGTTAACTTATTTTGCCTGTTCTGTTTTAGTGTAAACAATTCTTGAAGATGTAATTTAGAGGAGAATTCATTGGGTTCTGTGAATAATCCTGAGTATTACAGGTATGGGGATTCTCTGACGCCGCAACCACATGTAACATTCAAATACACATTTTTTTCAGATAGCATATAAAGAATAAGCAATGAAAGAGGCTCCATTTATTAAAATTATGCTGATCTTGGAAAGATTAAAAAAACCCACAGGTGCCCATTTCCTACACTTCACAGCATGTTACAATACCTCAGATTTTAAAATATGTGTCTACATACCCTTTCAGAGGCAGATATCGGTACAATGTTTCTTCTCATCTGTTGATTAGTGTCAGTCTTGCAGTCATGCACAGTAACATTCAGTTAATTCACCAGTCTAGATCAACAATGGTGCAAGTGTTTTGTGATTCTGGCTGTAATCTGAGCTCCCACAGTTTTTATACAGAGCAATAGAAAATAAGCATTAAGCTTAGAAAAGGGAGAGCAACTGACCATCTTTTATGGGAATCTCATGGCTTGTAATGATATCCACATTAGTTATGGAAATCAGAGGAGAGCCAGAATAACATTTGGATTCAGAATTTGAACAAGCCAAAATGTAGGGGTTAGTTTGCTTTATTATAGAGAGAATGACCAGATGTTGAGTTTGATTACAGTTTTGGATCTAATCCTGAAACATGACTCCTAACTATTTGTGCTGATCCCGGAGGGACAGCAATGGCTTTGTCCAGTTAATGCCTGGATGACCAGTCCCTGCAGTATGTGGTTCACCACTTTCCCTACAAAAGCTCCTTTGAGAGAATTGTATAATTTCTAGTTCCTCCACTGAAGAGTTACTCCTGCCTGCAGTGAATTTGAGCATTCCAAGTTACAGGTTGTTTCAAATTACAGTTGTAGTCCTTCTTGTCCTCCCTGTTTACCTCCCTGCCTTCGGCACAGTTGTGTACCCAAGGATAACCCTACATGCTGTAGTCCTGAGTAGTTAAATAGAAATATACATTCTGGAACTCATCAATGACTTAGGCACTGAACATAACCTTTGTATTTGTGAAGACATCTTTGAGAATGGAATTGTGGTGGAAGAAACATTTAGGAATTCTGAATTTAAGTTAATATTTAAGGAAAGCAGAAGATAAACCATTTTCAAGCAATTGTCAATGTTTACATTTATATGTATGAATCAAACTGTGTCAAGGAATGTTAGTTGTGATAATAATGGGAACCAGATTATCTGTACTATTATATTGTTAGAGTCACCCATGTTACAGTTTTGAACAGACCAAATAACTTTTCTAGATGAAAAACTGAGAAAAATTCAGAGGTTAGCACAGGCCATAGACCATTCCTTACAGTCAGAGTGTGTAACTGTGCCCAGTTGTGGGGCAGGACAGGTAAATAAGAGAGTTTAGTTGAACAGACAGAGACATGATGTGCTGGTTTGTCTCAAGTTCAGAGAACACTTCCTAGACCTCTTTAGTTTCTGTTTTAGACCTAGGTAAATGCTCTAGCATGTCCTCTGTGTAATCCTTTCCAATAGATTGCTCTTCTGAAATAATTCTAAACCACTTTGGCCATTAAAATATTAGGAAAACGATCTTATTACTTTAATAAACTGAAAAGCTGTTCATGAAGGATGCCTGCTGGTTTTGTATGTATTTATACCCTTATTGTTGAATAGATGATCAAAACACAGGAATGCCATTTTTGCAGGTAACTCCAACAAACTGCCATTTGATTTAATTCTTATTTGAAGCCAAAATAAATACTATCATTAGAGTACAGACATCTTTTGTTCTAGAATATAAGATACCATGTTTCAATATGATCTGGCTGGAAGCTGCCTTTGATCATTTAAACACAAAATTATACGTGTATAGATTGAGTTCCTGTGATCCACCAAAGCATGAAGCTATTGCACTAAAATCACTATCAACAAAAAATTAACTATTATAGAAATAATTTCAAAATTTAATTATAAAATCAAATTTTGAATTAAATTTCAAAATATTCTGAAGAACTAAGATTTTATTTCAGTTCCTAAACCACTGTTATAACAGAGAAATTATTGTTGTATCATTGCAAGTGATAAAAAATTATCTTTTTTTTCTAACTTAAAATCTTGGTAAAATTTTCTAATAGCTTTTCTTTATAGTTGTATGGAAAGACAGACCTGGAATGCTATTGCTTATTCTCAGACTATACGCACTGCAAAGAGTAGCTGTGCAAGTATCTTTAATTTTAGCAAAGATCTTAAATCTACCCTAAAGTTTTATCTATCATCTGTTGAAATGTTAGCTTTAATTTAACAGTTTTATTTGTTATGAAAATTTTGGAATTGTAGACAAATACTAGAAGCTGAACTAAGTCCTTTGAGGTCATTTTGTATCTCATAGTACAATGCTATTAAATACTAATGACTTTCACTAATAAAAATAAAGCTGTAAGCCTATACAAAATTAAGGACTTGGTCTGTTTGTGAACCATACAAACAATTTTGAAGCCCTTTAATGTATTCCAAATTAATATTGCTTTGATTTCTTCTCTTCCCCCCCTCCCCTCCTCTTTCCTAACTCCCTCTAAACTTTGGAGAGAAGATTTAGTAATACATATTCTTCATTCATTTTCCAACACCCACTTCTCCTTATTCTAAGTTTAAATGAAAAACTGGTTTTAAGCTTATTAATAAGCATATAAATGCTTCTAATTTAAAGCCTTTAGAAGATTTAATTAAATATCTCCACATTTAATGGAGGCCTTTTCAGGAATATTTTCCAATAGGCCTGTACTTCTCCCTGTTATAGGAAAGATCTTCCATTTACCCAGTACTAAATTATCTAAAAGCTTTTTTTTTTTTTCATAGAAATCCTTCTTACTGTCAACCACTGAGTCAAAAACTGGCTATGGTCACGCGACTTAGTTCACATGAATAGTTGATTTTGAGTTCAACAACTCAATATTAAGTGCACTGCCAGACACAGCATTAGTTGCTGTAAGAAATTTTGAGTTACTGAAAAAGTTAACCTTTTAGAAATTGCAAATGCTAATGTGTCCAGAACATTAAGAATGGAGAAAATTTAAGAATGTAAGGAAAGCTGGATGAGCATTGCTATGGACATATACTGAGTTGCACAAAACACCAACCTTCATAGTAATGAAAGAAATGATAGAAGAATAGAATATGCTTCCAGGAAAAAATTATTTTTTTCAGTTAATGACTTAGTTTACAGAAATAAGAATAGGTACTCATCCCATACTTGCAAGTAAATCTTTAGCTTTCTTTCAATCTGTGTTTGAAAGTTTTAGGATTGTTGCTTTATTTTTATTCAATATGTTATATCTTTTCTACTCTTTCCTTCCTTCAAATGAGACTTTTTTCTCTGAGTACTTCAAAATATATTAAGCCATGATACTGGCCAAAATTATTTATTGTCATGTTGGCACAAAGCTAACTACATCAAAAAGTAGCTGTGAGCAACTGTTATTTTTACAGTTTATTCTGAGCTTAAACAGATCTTCCAAACTTCCTCCCTGTTCTCTGTGCCTCTCAATCAAACCAACCTCTAATTCCAGTGGTAACAGCATTAGATTAGTCTAACCTTTGGAAATTTCAATTTACAAATTTAAATGGTGGATATAACAAGGAAAATAAATCTAAGATTATTTCAGTATTTGAAGAAATATTTCACAGAAGAATTACAGACAATAAAATTAAATTTTCTGATAACACACCGAGTCTGAATTGTCTTTCTCCAAATGACCTCAAACTTCTCCAGTAGAAAACAGGAAATTTGCTCACTTATTGATGGCTAGAGGTCAAACTACAGTCAACTTTTTAACATACAAAATGGGGCAGAACTATCAGACAGTTATTATAAGCCAGGATGAGGTTACCATACAGATAGAATGTGTAAGTGTCAAACCAATCATTAAAAATCATCAAAAAAAAAAAGAATATTAGTTTTACTGCATAACTCGAATGAGGATTTTAGGCAGATCAGCAGGTGCATTTCTATCTCCCTGTTTATCTGTTTCAACACTGAATTAGACACTATTTTTTTGTGTGTAAATAAGATTGCATGACTTTCACATATATCCAAGAGAAGAGTGGTTTTGAAAAAATATCCACGATGGCTTATGATACTATCACTAAATTAAACAACTATAAGTTTAAATAAAAAGATAATATTGCATTTTAATAGAAAAAATAAAGAGTTTAATAATTTTAAATACTGAGATTTAAGATTTTAAAAGAAGTATTAGCAGCTTTTAATTCTTCTTTTTTTCTGATCATTAAACAGAGAAATTTTGATAGATAAATATGGAAGCCTTATAAGAACATCATACTGACAGTGAGAATTTATGTTGGACAAATGTTCAAAATGTCCAAATTTTATTTCTAGAATTCCATTGTTTCTTGCCTGAGTTTGGAAAATATCTGCGTTTCAATTTCCTTACCTTTAAAGCAGAGATGAAAACGGAAATTATCTTTTTTTGGAAGCATTCCATAAGAGCTACTGAAAACAGTTATGAAATTAATACAACTGAGTAGGGAAACACAGTTAACAAAAAAGTGGATGATTTTATAACTGACATGAACCAAAAATATACTGAAGCAAGTTAAAACATAAGGGATGTTTTCATATCTGTCAAAAGCTAGGCAGTTTGTTGTGATGACCCGGGAAGATATTTTTTCTTTTTCTATATAGTGCAGCACAGTTATCTAGCTGTATGGGTGACAGAAAGATTTTCAGCTGTCCTTGAAGTCTCAGATATTGACAACTACTAAATTTATTGATGCACTGATTTGATTTGGGTAGCAGCTCAGGTTTCTTTATTCCATCTACTTTGAGAATTTTAACTCAATTCCCTTCTGACTAGGCCATTTTAACTTATAGTTCCCAAGTCGCATTTGCAGCTGCCACCTGTAAATACGTAAGTCTCACTAAAGTTCAGTCCACTTGCTTAAACATGGGCACCTACTTTTATTTGATATGGTCTAGCTGAAGCTTCAAAAATACTGGGCCAGCAGATATGGTTTAGGCATTACAGGAAACCCAAAACTTTCTAGAACACCACTGGATGGGTAAGTTATCCCAGAGCATACAAAAGGACACTAGATACCTATGTTTTGGCAACCGTAAGCTGTTCTATGAGACTTTATATTAATTAAATGGTTTCCAATCTAGCGCATAGTGATGGAAGAAATAAGAAGAAGCATCAATAAGTATTACAGAGTTTCTGAGGTTCTGTTTCTGTCTTACAGGCTTTATGAGAGGAAGGTGGTATTAGCTGAGGATTAGGAGAAGGAACACTGTATTTGGTTTGTGTGGCAAGACTTTGGTAGTGGGGGTCGGGGTTACAGGAGTAGTTTCTGTGAGAAGCTGCTGAAATGCAAGAAGTTTCCCCTATTTCCAACAGAACCAGTGTCAGCCAGTTCCAAGGCAGACCTACCATTGGCCAAGGCCAAGCCCATCAGCTACGGTGGTAGCATTTCTGTGCCAACATATTTAAGAATGGGGAAAAGTTGCTGCTCAGGGGCAATTGCAGCTGGAGGGACAAGTGAGAGTATGTGAGAGTAGCTATGCAGGCACCAAGGTCAGTGAAGAGGGAGGGGGACGAGGTGCTCCAGGTGCCAGAGCAGAGATTCCCCTGCAGTCTGTGATGAAGACCATGGTGAAGCAGGCTGTCACCCTGCAGCCCATGGAGGTCCACAGTGGAGCAGATATTCACCTGCAGCCCATGGAGGACCCCACACCAGAGCAGGTGGATGCCCAAAGGAGTCTGTCATCCCATGGGAAGCTCACACTGGAGCAGGCTTATGGCAGGACCTGTGGACACATGGAGAGAGCAACCCATGCTGGAGCAGGTTTACTGGCAGGATTTGTGACCCTGCAGGGGATCCCATGCAGGAGTAGTCTGTTCCTGAAGGACTGCACCCCATGGGAAGATCTCACACTGAAGAACTTTGCGAAGGACTGTCTCCCACGGCAGGGACCCCATGCTGGAGCAGAGGAAGAGTGTGGAGTCCTCCCCCTGAGGAGGAAGGAGCAGAGGAGACAACATGTGATGAACTCTATGCAAATCTCATTCCCCATCCCGCTGTGCCACTCANTCTGTCATCCTATGGGAAGCTCACACTGGAGCAGGCTTATGGCAGGACCTGTGGACACATGGAGAGAGCAACCCATGCTGGAGCAGGTTTACTGGCAGGATTTGTGACCCTGCAGGGGATCCCATGCAGGAGTAGTCTGTTCCTGAAGGACTGCACCCCATGGGAAGATCTCACACTGAAGAACTTTGCGAAGGACTGTCTCCCACGGCAGGGACCCCATGCTGGAGCAGAGGAAGAGTGTGGAGTCCTCCCCCTGAGGAGGAAGGAGCAGAGGAGACAACATGTGATGAACTCTATGCAAATCTCATTCCCCATCCCGCTGTGCCACTCAGGGGGAAGATGTAGGGAAATCAGGAGTGAAGTTAAACCCAGGAAGAAGGGAGGGGTGGGGGAAAGGTGTTTTTAAGATTTGGTTTTGTTTCACATTACCCTAGTCTGGTTTGATTGGTAATAAATTAAACTAATTTCCCCAAGTCAAGTCTGTTTTGCCCGTGACAGTAACTGGTGAGTGATCTATCTCTGTCCTTATCTTGACCCATGAACCTTTCATCGTATTTTCTCTCCCCTGTCCAGTTGAGGCGAAGCAGCTTTGGTGGGCACCTGGAGTGCAGCCAGGGTCAAACCACCACAAACACATATATCACTGCTCAGATCTTGGTAGGATCAGAGTGCAGATGCCTGCATTCATGAGTCTAAAGACTGACATTCTCATGTGAACTAAGAGTTTGCTTTGGTCAGTTAATTGTCACGTTTAGAGACACCCCATCGAGTTTTCAGTTTCCTATCCAGTGTGACACAACTCGCCCATACATCCTATTCAATTTTTGTTGATCACATAAGGATGTCAGATACATGTCGTAGTTTGAGCCCAGCCGGCAACAAAGAACCACGCAGCCGCTCGCTCACTGCACAGCACCCACGCCCCCCACCGGGACAGGGAGGAGAATCAGCAGAGAAAGGGGCAGCCCTCGTGGGNTTGACCCATGAACCTTTCATCGTATTTTCTCTCCCCTGTCCAGTTGAGGCGAAGCAGCTTTGGTGGCCACCTGGAGTGCAGCCAGGGTCAAACCACCACAAACACATATATCACTGCTCAGATCTTGGTAGGATCAGAGTGCAGATGCCTGCATTCATGAGTCTAAAGACTGACATTCTCATGTGAACTAAGAGTTTGCTTTGGTCAGTTAATTGTCACGTTTAGAGACACCCCATCGAGTTTTCAGTTTCCTATCCAGTGTGACACAACTCGCCCATACATCCTATTCAATTTTTGTTGATCACATAAGGATGTCAGATACATGTCGTAGTTTGAGCCCAGCCGGCAACAAAGAACCACGCAGCCGCTCGCTCACTGCACNACTAAGAGTTTGCTTTGGTCAGTTAATTGTCACGTTTAGAGACACCCCATCGAGTTTTCAGTTTCCTATCCAGTGTGACACAACTCGCCCATACATCCTATTCAATTTTTGTTGATCACATAAGGATGTCAGATACATGTCGTAGTTTGAGCCCAGCCGGCAACAAA
>VZSC01004535.1:0-10468 GCA_013398225.1 Steatornis caripensis
CACCCCGGGGACACACCGACACCCCAAGGACACACCGACACCCTGGAGACACACCGACACCCCAGGGACATGCGGACATTGCCGCGTTGGCACATGGCGGCTGGGCTGGAGCTCCCCAGCCACTGCAGCACGTCGTTCCCCTCCGGCCCCAGCCCCGTGGCCGTATCCAGCACCCCCAGCCAGGCCAGAGCGAAGGCCCACGCAGGGCTCGGGCGGGTGCTTGGCGGGAGCCAGGTGGGGGCCGCGGCATGGGACAGCCGGCTGGCACCGACCCCACCGCAGCCCCACGGTGCCGAGCGGAAACACAACCCGGTTTCTTTTTATCTGATCCCACTGCAGATTTGCATGCATCTCTGCAGCAACAAGGGATGTGTGGGACGCTGCCGGGGCCACGGGGGCAGCCGCACGCTCTCCTGGCAGCTCGCTGGCAAGGCCCGGCACATGGCCGGGGGCACCTGTGGGTGATGGGCATGGGTGCAGCTGTGGTGGGATGGGGCAGAACTCCCCGCACAGCCCTGTCGGCCTCAGCGCAGGGATGCTGCCGGCCCAGGCGTGGTGCGGGCAGCGGGGCAGCCCCTTGCACGGAGGCACGTGGCCCTTGTGCTGTGCGAGCCGCCATGAGCCGACCCTTCTCCGGCGGCACGTGTCCTGGGACCGTGCCCCTCCCCAGGCCCTGCAGCCCGCTCCTCTGCCGGAGCCTTGTTTTTCTGATGGTGCGCAGCGGTGCATGAAGCAGGGCGGCCGGGGCGACCCCCACCCACCTCCCTCAGGTGTGTTTCCACCCCGGGCCGGCGGCCGGCAGCCCAGCGAGGCGCAGCGGGGCTGGGAGCGGAAGCGGGGACAGGAGCCGAGCCTTGGGCAGAGCCCGGCACCTCCCCATTGCATGCCTGGCCGTGGCACAGCTCCCCGTTGCATGGTTCCCTCCCCATTGCGTGGCTCCCCGTTGCACGGCTCCCTGCTGCACAGCTCCCCCCCTGTTGTACAGCGCCCTCCCCATGGCACAGCTCCCCATTTCACACCTCTCCATTGCATGACTCCCCAATGCACGGCTCCTTCCCCATGGCGCAGCTCCCCAGCGCACAGCTCCCCGTTGCATGGCTGTTGCACGGCTCCCCATCGCACGGCTCCCCGGCGCAGAGCTGCTGCAGGAGGGACCCCTTGCACGCCGCAGGCTGCAGGGATTACCCCCCTGGGGCACGGTGCAGGGGCACACGCCCGCAGGGGGGTCTCTGACGATAGCGGGGCACCATCATCCCCACAGGGCTCCAGGGGCTGGCGGGGACAGGGTGCGTGAGGTGGGCACAGGGCTGTGACAGCCGCGGATACGTGCGCCAGGCAGGATGCTCCTCGGCGACTGCACGGCCCCTCCAGGTCGTGCAGGGACCCCTGCCCCAGCGGGGTGACGGGGCCATGCTCCCCCCGACCGCGGTGGGCTGCTGGGCCAGCTGCCCGCGTGCACAGCAGATGTCCATCCCGAGCCACCCTCTGCCACTCCATGCCCTGGCACCTGGTGCCCCCCGGCCAGCTGGAGTCAGCCACGGCCCCGGAGGCGATGCTCAACCCTGGCACGAACAGCACCCAGAGGCTGGCCTCCGTCCTGGGGGCTGCTGGGGCCGCATGCCGCTCCCCAGCCTGGGAGGGAGGGAGCTGCTCCCCAGCGGTGCTGAGCCAGCCCCAGCCATTGCCCGTGCTGGGGGAACAGGTTATGGTTTATTCAGCAGTGGCAATGCCTCCACCACGCGTCGGCATTTGGCTGCACGGGGAGGGATGCGCAGTGCCTGGCCCCGTTCTCCATAGCGGGGCGGCAGGGGCACCGCGTTGGGGAGGCGGTCAGTCCAGATGTGCCGTCACAGCTGGGAGCAAAACCCCCGGTGCCTGCGGCTGCAAAAGCCGAGTCCCGGGTGCACCGCAGCCCTGCCCGCCCATGGGCCCCCTAACCCTGGGCTCCCGGGGCTCCTGCAATGGTCCCCGGATAGCGGGGAGTCCCCGGGCTGCCACCGCGGTTCCTCACCTCCCTCCGAGCCGGGTGTGAGCCCCGCAGCCCGCGCCGGCAGCAGGGTTTTCCACTCGCTCCCCCCGCCCGTACACAGCTCGCTGATTAATTATGGATCCAGCAGAAAGCTTTTATTACATTAGAGTTTACTTGTGGCAACATCCGTATTTATTAAAAAGAAAAAAAAGGAAAGTAATTACCACGGTGGTGTAAACACCGCAAACACCGCTGGGTTACGGGGAGCTTGATGCTCAGAGCAAGTGCCGCGGCTGCCGGCGCCTCCAACCTGGTGCTCTGCAGTGGGACGGGGCCAGGGCTGCTGGGAGTGAGGAGGGAACGCAGCGAGGGGGGAGACCGTCCGTCCTCACTGGGACACCCCAAGGCCATGGGCACCGTGTCCCCAGCCCCGTCCTGGCCCAGCCCAAGGGGAGACGAGCCAGAGCCTGTGCCAGCGTCCCCGGCTGCGGCCAAGGAGGGAGCAGTAAACAAGGTGGAGCGAAACGTTTGATCTCCATCCATCTGCCGGTGCCTAATCTCCCACCCGCAGCCCTCGTGCCTCATTGCCTCCCGGCCCCCCTAACCTGCTCCCCGCCGGCCGGTGGAGGGTCAGAGCCAGGGCTGCCAGCCATGCCCCCTGCCACACGCCGCGTGGCATCGGCGTAACCGGGAGGCTGCCACAGTGCAAGGAGCCAGGCAGCCACGGCCATATGGTGGGAGAAATCAGATTAACTGCCCCGATTTCGGGGTTTAACCCCTGTGCTGCTGCTGCGGTGGGAGCACACGAGCCAGGGGACAGAGTTGCACTACCGTCTCCCTGCGCCTGCATCCCGTCCGGCACGAGCATCCGCTGCCTGCGCCGCTGCCTGCGCCAGCGTGGCAGGGGACGAGCCTGTCCCCAGGGGCTCGCAGGGGACGCGGCTGCCGGCGATTGCCACCGGGACTCCCCGGGGATGGGAGCAGCTCGGAGACGCTCGGCGTGAAGTGGAGCCATAAGTGCCTCCTGCGTCACGTGGCGAGGATAAGTGCAAAATGGCCCTATTATGATAATTGTGCAAAATTATGATTGATGGAGATTAGCTGCTTATTTGAGGAAATGGCAGGCGCACGTGTGACACGGGCAGGCTGGAGGATGGCCGCCGGGGGACGGGGCGCGGGCAGAGGGGCACGCCGGGACGGGTCCTGGGGCTCTTCCTGTGCCGTGGACCCTCACCGCCACCCCTGGAGCTGCGGCATCCCTGGCCCGTGACTCTCAGGCTGGGACGTGCCGCTGCGTGGGGACATGGGGTGCGGCACGGCGGGGGTCCAGGATGGGGCTGGCGTGACCCCTGCCCCATAGAAGGAAGGCCCCTGGTGTCTCCTGCCAACCCCATTAAACGCATCCCTGGTTAGGGGGTAAACCTGTTAAACGGGGAGGGCAGGGGTGTCTCAGTGTGCCAGCGCCTCGGCTGGCACTCCCTGTGTGCCGTGGGGCTGTGCCGTGGGGCTGGGGAAAGGGCAGTGGGGCAGCCCCGGCACCCCTGCAGCTCCCAATGAATATGGCTCTCAGTGAATGACTTATTCTGGGAGAAGCCGAGCAGGGCGCTGGGCTCGCTCGGGGCTCCCAGTCCATCCCCTGCCTCCTGCTCGGCCGTCCCCACCGGTGTCCTTCGGCCTCAGGGACCCTCGTGGGGCATTGGCGCTGGCTATCGGGGCATTGGCATCGGCTACAGTGGACGCTCAAGCGATGCTCCGCTTCAAAAGGACACCGAGACCAGGAATTTGGGAAAGAAAAGCCCGAGAGGGAGGATGGCTGCAATGCCGGTGGCTGGCCGGGACCGAGCCATGGCACAACTGCACCGCCTGGGCCAGGATTTCAGCACAGGGTGCGGACGCACGAGGCCGAGGCAGCCGTGCAGAGCAGCACACGGCCGGAGGGCACCCCAAAAACACCCACCCATCGCCAGAAGTCCCTCCTCCGCTCTCCCCTTCCCAATTTCCCGGGCCCCCCTACACTGCAGACGGATGCTGGGTAAGAGGTGTGTCTGCCGGAGCCGTGCTCGCCACGCAGCATCGCCGAGCCGGGCTGCGTCGGCGCTTGCCATGCTCGGGATGGGCTCTCGCGGCCAGGCTAGGGGTACGGGTGGGGATAGACAAGGCTGAGCCTCCCCACGCGATGCCGGCACCGGAGCCAGGCTCCTGCGTCCTCCGCCGAGGGACGAGGACATCGCCCAGCTGGCCGCGGCGAAGGGAAGGGGCCCCCGGTGGGTCCTCCACCGCAGGGCACGACGAAGCCAGCTCCTCACTCTGCCGTTTTCCCCTTTTCCTCCCCTCCGTTTGGCTTTTGGCAGCGGAGCCGCGGCGGTGGCTGGGGCGCGCGGTGCCGAGGAAGGGCTGCCAAGCGTCAGCAGCCCCCCGCGGCCCCCCAGCCCCCGGTGCCAAGGCTGGTGGCTGGCAGAAGGGCTGCCTGCTCCTGGCAGGGCTCCGTCAGCTGCGGGAGGATCCTTGCACCACGCTCGCTGCCAATTTCCCTGCGAGCTGGCACCGCAGGCGGCTCCGGAGGCACCAGCGGAGAAAGCTGGGGAGGACGGATTGTGAAAGAGAGAGAGGAAAAAAAAAATAATGGACACATGCCATCGCTGGAGCGGCGAGGCTGCCGCTGCCAAAACGCCAGCAGGCAGCGCGGGGCCAAAACCCGCCATCGGCAGAGAGGAGGGTCTGGCAGCCCATGCCAGCGCGGGACGCGCGGAGGACAGGCAGCGCGGCAGAGGCACAGCATGGCCAAGGCAGGACGGGTAGCAGACGGTGGAGCCGGAGAGGAGAGAGGTATTTGCCTTCGTTTTACAGGCTGTGGGTGCATGCGTCTGCTGCCGGGGCTGCGCACCCCAGCTGGCTCAGCCCCGTGCAGGCTGCCCGCGGCCTCCCCGGCTGTCCCGCCGCGATCCTGCCCGCGGCCTGCCCTGTGGCACTGCCAGCCCTTCGCTGCCTGCAGCCGCTGCCTGACACAGGCAGGCGAGGGGTCCGGGTGTTGACCGGACTCGGTGGATGGCTGCAAAAGGGGATTTGCCGTCCCCTGGCCACGCACGCTGGGGCCGGCGAGGGAGGCTGCGGCTTTGTCTGGTTGGGCTTTGTCTGCCGCCGGCGGCAGCGGTGTCGGGAGCTGAGCGGGGTGGCCGCGGCAGAGCGGGGAGGGTGTGAGCCAAAGTCCCGCCGCCGGCACAGCTGGCACGCGGGAACCGTCCCCTGCTTCCAAACCGGGGCTACTGCAGAGCCGAGCCTGGGGATGAGGGAGCTGGGTGGCTGGGCAAGAACAGAGAAGGGGAGGGTGGGCAGAGAGCCCTCTGCACCCACCGCCACGCTGGGGAGGAGGAGGGAAGGGGAGGACTGAAGGGCACCGGGGAGAGGTGCCGCGAAGCCCGCGGTCCCGCAGCCATGAGCCGTGCGATGCAGGGGTCATGGCCATGGGGTGCTGGCTGCGGTGGCTGTGGTGGGCATCACGCGGGGTGGGGGTGTGGTGGGTGCTGGGAGCCCTGGCAGGGGGCTGAGGGGTGCAGGGCAGAGCCTCTGTCTGGCAGCACCGATGCCACCGCGTGTTGGTCCGGGTCGGTGAGCGTGCTGCCTGCCCCGTGGTGCAGAAGCGACGTCGGAGCCAGCAGCGGATGCTGATGTGCCGGGAGCGCCGCGGCTTCGCAGCTCCGCCAGTACCCACACGAAGGCAAAGGGCTCTGGCCGGGCCCCCCAGTGCCAAACTTGGCCGGCATCGGGGGAAGGAGCCAGCACCAAAGGGTAACAGAGACGTTGGCAACGCCGAGCCCCTGCAACACCCTGACTCCTGTCTGCTGCTCTGCGCCCCTGAAGGAGCCGGATTGTGCCCAGCAGCACCCCTGTGCCCGGGGGGGCCTCTCTGCCTCCCCACCACCAGGACAAACCTCCTTCAGGGTCCTTGGCCCCCAGCACCCATTGCCTGCAGGAGCCGCAGCAGGGGCCCCAGCTTCGAGGGCATTGGCATCTCCCGGGGGGAGGGATGCGGAGCAAGGCGAGAGGAGCCATCCCATCCCATCCCATCCCATCCCATCCCATCCCATCCCATCCCATCCCATCCCATCCCAAAGCATCGCCGGCCAGGCTGGTCCGCTGCTGGCCACCCCACAGCCAGCTCAAGCGTCGTGACTCCAAGCGGGAGGAGCAGCTCTGCCCGTTCCTGCATCGGATATTGGGATTAAACGCAGCAGCCTGCTTGCAAGGGACAGACCGTGCTGCAGCCGGATCCCCAAAACATCCCACGGAGAAGGGTGAGAAAAGCCGCTCCTGCGGCAGGATGGCACCATCACGCCAACCTCCGTCAGGCATCGCTCACGGGAGGGCGAAGCCCTGCACCTGCCCCGTGCTGCCCGGGCACAAACGCTCCCCGGGCCACAGGATGCTCCCCCCGGCCCCCCCTCTCCCTCGTTTTCCTCCATATTTCACAGTTCCTGCTTCCTGCACAAGGCAGGGCTCTCCAGGGACTCCAGCCAGATGTTCTCTGCAGCACACCACATTGCTTCCCTAATGAAATATTCATGGAGCTTCTCCGCCTTTTGCCATGAAAGCCTTCTGCAGCTCCCAGCCATGGAAACGCCGCGCAGGCAGCATTCCTGCAAAGCCGCCCGCCCGCGGCTCCCGGCCCCTCGCTTCCCGCTCAGCACCTTCAGCACCTCCTTCCTCTTCCTCTTCCCACAGGCGATGCCGGAGCGGGGGCTTCGTCCCCTCTCGCCTCGCAGGCGAGGCGTCACCAAGGGCACCGGCAGGGCCACGTGCTGGGGACACCGGTGTCCCCGCGTGGCCGTCGCCCACGCCGACGCCGGCTCCGTCGGTGGCTCACGGGGCGGCGGGTGGGCGCACAGCCCAACGCGGAGGCGTCTCACCCACCCCCTGCCGAAACTGCCCCGGGGGCGGCAGAGCTGGAGGCCCCCCGTCTGCCGGCACGGCCCTGGTGCTGCCGCCGGCTCCCAGCCAGCCCACAGCATTAGCGATGCTGTGCACTATAATCCAATTAGGTTGTTTATGCAAACAATCAGGTTTTATGTTTTGGTAAAAAGCTTAAATAACCTTAATCAAAGCGAAAGACCTGATGTTATCGCTGCTGGGGGCTGTGGTTTGTCGGATGGCTCAGGACGCCCTGCCCGGCTCCTGCCCACCGCCAGTGACCCCGGCATCTCCCGGGGGGCTCAGCATCAAGGGCGATGCGGGAGCTGCTTTGCTCCAGACCATCAGTGCTGCCAGAGCGTCCGAGCCATCCCAGGCCCTGCCGGTGCCGGGAGTCCCAGTGCCCTTCGGCATCACGTCTTGCAAGCCCCAGCCTGGCCGTGCGGCTGGCGGGGATGGGGGTCAGGGTCCCTTTGCCCACAGCAAGCCTGCGGCAGCCCGGCATGCCTGCCCCTTCCTTCCCCTCGCCCCGAGATCATTAACTGAAGCTCCAGGGACATTAATCAGCCAGAGCAATAAGCCAAGGAGGGAAGGGTGGGCATGGGGTGGCCGTGGGGGCAGCGGGAGGGTGCTGGGGTGCAGGTGTGCTGTGCTGGCTGGGGGCGGGGGAACGCACCTCTACCGCAGCCACCTCTGGGGCTCCGTGCTCTGGGTGCCGAGCATCCAACTCTCTGGTTCTGGGCCCCCTGGGACCTTTTGTCACCGCTGTCCTGCATGCACCCGTAAACGTGGGAGCATCCCCGTGCACTGAGGCGTGGTGTCAGGCCGGGGGACGCGGGGGACGCAGGCGACGCCAGCCAGCCACCGACCCAGCACGCTGCCACCACCCCACCTCTGCAGCACCAGCCCGGGCCGCACCGACAGCACCGGAGCGTGCCGCTACTGCGAGAAAATACCTGCAGCTCCAGCTTGGGTCAGGCACGGCAGCGCGAGGCGGCACTGGGGACCGTGCCGTGCCGTCCCTGCGCCCGCACGGGGACAGGCATGGTGAGGCAGGGAGCAGGGCTTGCTCTGGAGGGCCATGCCCGCCGGTGCTGCCGCCCCGCACACCCCGAGTTTCTGCCGGAGTAATAAGCTATGCATGTAGTGTAGAAATAAAACATGTTCTGCAGAACAAATGATGTTAATTTGCTGAGAGGCTCTGAAGCTGAGTATTAGCGAAATGCCTTGAGGGAGAGAGCGGCAGCTGTGCTGGAATTAATGGCAACGTGCCGAATTAGCACCGCTATGCATCATAGTCAGAGGGAAAAATTACCGGAGAGAGGGGGAAAACAACCCCCTCCACACGCCAGCCCTGACCCTGGGGCACGCCGCGGAGAGGAGCCGGCCTTGCCCGGCCACACGGCAAGGGAGGCTGCTTGCTCTGAGCCTGACAGCCTCCTCTGCGAAGATGCGTCCTCAGGAGTGCTCAGCACCCCTCTGGGATGCTCGCCATCTCTCCAGGGTGCTCAGCGTCCCTCTGGACCAAATCGTGCCGTTGCATCGCGCCCCGCTCCGAGGGACCCTCTCCTCCATCCCTGCTGCTCCCCCATTCCTTCCTCCCCTTTCTGGGGGGCTATTCCCCTCCCTATTTATTTCTTCTATTTCTTCCTGGTGGTTGAGCACCTAAAGCCTGCAAATCTTCATTGAATACCAACAGTGCATCTGGCTTATGGCTCCGCAGCCTCCTCTGGCTCATCCGTCTTCCTTCCCCACCGCCTTCCGCCCGCTCGCCCGCCCCGGCGTGCCCCGGCTACCAGGAGCACGCTGCAGGTTGTGCGTTACCTCTTAACGGATGCTTCCAGTGAAATCCACGCCTCTGCTCCGCATCCATCTCTGCTGCCCGGCTCGCGAAGGGTCGGTTCGACCGGCCCCGCTGAGGCTACGCGGTCAGGGCTGCAGAGCCGGCTGCGGCCACGGTGCTGCCAGGTCTCACGAGAAGCCGGGCTCAGCCGTCGCGTGGCTGAACCCGAGCCCAGGCAGCCAGCAGCGAGCGGTTAGCCCGGCAGCGACTGGGGTCGGTGACGTCCCGAGCTGGTTCCCCCGTGCATCCCTCGTCACCCCGTGTGGCCATCGCAGCCCATGGCTGTGGATCCCCAGCGTAAAACACCTCCCGGCGTAAAACACCTCCCTATTTTCGTCACCCTCAGCCTTTTCTCCCACTTTTGCCCCTGCAGATCCCCAGCCCCACGGACGCTGCCCTCCTCGGGGGCCGAGGCCACGGTGGATGGAGCAGCCCCCAGCATGGCCCCGGAGGCCACGGTGCCACGCAGCCCCGTCGTGGGGTGAGCCCGGTGCGTGGATGTGCTGCTGGGCTGGGACGCACCAGTGACTGCCAGGCACCGAACCCGCTGGGACGTGGCAACAGGGACGGGACCCCCGCCGTGGCCCCTCTGCGGCCATCGGGTTTCAGCATCACCAGGAGCCTGTCCAGGAGAAGGAGGGGGCTCAGCCGTCCCGAGCGTTGTCCGGCCGAACACCAGTACTGGGGGAGCTTTACCAAACACGCTCAGGCCCTGCCAGCCGCCTCGGGAGTGAGGATTCAGCCTGGGGAGGAGAAACGTGCTCACGGCCGTGCTCTGGACCCTGGGAGGACGGAGGCTGACGGTGGCATCACCCAGCGGGACCTGCACGGGCCCACCGAGGGCTGCGCCGGGAGCTGCTCTGCTCGCCTGGGGCACCGTCAGTCCTAACCCCGACCCCGCTGCCCCACGCCCCAGGGGTGCTCCGGTGCAGCTGCCCCATCCTCACCCCAGGCTGAGAGCTCTGGGTCTACAGGGCTTGGCCCCGCAGAACGGGAACATCCCACCCCTCTGCCCCCGGGCTGGGAATTTGGCTGGGAAATTGTAACCCGGTTGGGTTTGGAGCAGAAGGTGAGAAACAGGAGGAGGGTGCTCTGAGGTGCTGCGGGTGCTGCAGGTGCTGCAGTTGCTGTGGGTGCTGTGTGCTGAGGGGTGCAGTGGGTGCTGCAGGTTCTGCGGGCGCTGCAGATGCTGCGGGTGCTGCGGGTGCTGTGGGCACTGTGGGTGCTGCGAGTGCTGTGGGTGCTGCAGGTGCTGTGGGTGCTATGAGTGCTGTGGGCACTGCNGCGGGACCTGCACGGGCCCACCGAGGGCTGCGCCGGGAGCTGCTCTGCTCGCCTGGGGCACCGTCAGTCCTAACCCCGACCCCGCTGCCCCACGCCCCAGGGGTGCTCCGGTGCAGCTGCCCCATCCTCACCCCAGGCTGAGAGCTCTGGGTCTACAGGGCTTGGCCCCGCAGAACGGGAACATCCCACCCCTCTGCCCCCGGGCTGGGAATTTGGCTGGGAAATTGTAACCCGGTTGGGTTTGGAGCAGAAGGTGAGAAACAGGAGGAGGGTGCTCTGAGGTGCTGCGGGTGCTGCAGGTGCTGCAGTTGCTGTGGGTGCTGTGTGCTGAGGGGTGCAGTGGGTGCTGCAGGTTCTGCGGGTGCTGCTGATGCTGCGGGTGCTGCGGGTGCTGTGGGCACTGTGGGTGCTGCGAGTGCTGTGGGTGCTGCAGGTGCTGTGGGTGCTATGAGTGCTGTGGGCACTGC
>VZSC01004540.1:0-51278 GCA_013398225.1 Steatornis caripensis
AACCCCTACCATTCTATGATTCTGTGATTCTATCCAACCCCACTTGTCCCCCAGAGTCACACTGTGTGGAGGCACTGGGGCAAAATGGGTTCCTTAGTGGTCTCCACAATTTTTGGCCTAATCTGCCTTTGAGGACAGAACTAAGGGCACCAGTGAGGGTGCTGGACTGTCAGCCAGACTTCACCTTGCTCAGCCCTGCCAGCACTCGGCTTTGAGACCTCTCCGATTGAGAGCGGGCAACTCACAATACCAGAGGTATTTCTCATCATATAAGCACAGCTCAGTTGATAAGGCTGAGAAAGAACTGCAGTCACACATTATGAAGTCCAGCTCCAAGAAACAATCTCACTGTACCCACCCTGTAGCCACCCAGTGCTGCTTACATGTGGCATGGGAGCAAAGGCTACACCGGGAGGTTGGCAAATACAGCAAACACACAGCCTGTTATATCAGGAGTCTTGTTTTCGATTCCCATGTTTAACCTCTAACTGAGTAATGTGCATGTGAGAATAAAAGCAGATCTTGCTAAAAGGTGAATGTTGAACACAATAAATTAAGAAAGCACAGTATATAGAGAGCACTGTAATTATTTCATCAGGAAATAGCATGTACACTGTGCAATGCTATGATTCATGATGTTACAAGTAAATAACAGGAGATTAAAAATCTTCTTGGGTTCTCATCTGTAATGTAGCCCAGTTTAAGGTTATACTTATCAAAACTATCAGTGGAAAACCACTATATTTTGGAACTTCATTGGAAAAACACTGTATTTCAGAGCTGAGTTACAGACGGTCACACCGAGTCAGAGACAAAGATCTTGATGGGAGAGCTGGGTGCTGAGACCCTGGGGTATCCCCAGAGACTTCCACACTGCCTTTGGTGGGTACCGGTACTCTCTGCGCGAACGTGCAGCCCCCTCTCATAGAATCATAGAATCATAGAATCATAGAATGGTAGGGGTTGGAAGGGACCTGTAGAGATCATCTAGTCCAACCCCCCTGCTAAAGCAGGTTAGCCTAGAGCAGGTTGCACAGGAATGCATCCAGGCGGGTTTTGAATATCTCCAGAGAAAGAGACTCCACAGCCTCTCTGGGCAGCCTGTGCCAGGGCTCTGTCACCCTCACAGTAAAGAAGTTCCTCCTCATGTTCAGGTGGAACTTCCTGTGTTCCAGTTTGTGCCCATTGCCACTCTCTCACAGCAGTGCTCCTCTTTCACACTGTGCCAGACTGGAGTGAGTTTTGTATACATGTTGTTAAGAAAGGCTTCAACAAATACTCAGTGTCAAGCGGCTGGAATCATCATCCCCAGGATGTGCTTTGGTAACTCAGGCATGTATGCGGGGAAGTCACCTTACACAAGGGCAGGAGGTGGGGAGCAGAGTCGTGAACCTGTTCACCTATTATTTCATCTCCCAGGGTTGGAAATTGTTAGAAATCGTTTCAGTAATCCAGGCACAAACTTGCCATATAAAAAGACAAAGTGCAAACGCAGGAAACCTGGACGGTATGGGACAGGATTTCCCTGCATATTAAGCTGAAGGAGAAGGATGTTATACCTGCAATGATTAATTTCTTAAATAAGGCCAAAAATGGATTTGAGTGTAAACAAAGGGAGTATTAGTACTGGGTGTTTAAGGAACTTCATATTCATATGAATTTTCACAGCTAATTTGAGACGTAAAAAACCCCAGCTCTCTGCTTTTGACCATGACAGCAAGGCACGATACTGAGAAGGGGAGACAGGGAGCTAGCACGCAGGTGAACTGCTGATCTGTGTAGCACCTGAAACAAGTCTCATGAGGAGCAGTACTGGCAGTGGGGCGAGTAACGATGATCTCTTTGCAGCAATACCTATGAGAGAGCCAGAGAACCCTGCCAGCACTGTAGCACCGTTCCCGTGGTCACGGCACAGTGGCAGAGTCCTTCTGGTGCTCTACCTTCCCATGCGGTAGGGAAGGCATGGTGAAAGAGGACCCTGTCTCCACAGATCCCATCATTGCTATTGCCAACACGAGTGACAGATATTAAACCGGTGAGGTGATACGCTTCTAGCCTGCTTACAGCCATAGGTGATGTAGCCATCCAAATAGGCCACAGCATTTGTGGATGTGCTAAATTCATGAGGAAAGATGCCAGCCTCACTGGGCATGTTTGAACTAACAGCTGAGACTGGGTCCTTCCAGCCAGCTTCCTTCCTTCCAGCTGGGCGTGGGGTCTGGGGCCAGGCAAGCATGGAGGGAGCAAAAGTTCTTTGGTTCCAGGGGAAGCGTGCCACTGCTGCTGGCTTCATGAACTAATGGGGAATGGGGACACTGCTCCAGACAGTATAGCGTGCCATTGAAGGTACATAGCCAGGAGCATGTGGCCAGTGAGCTGCGTGGTATGCTCCAAGGAAAGCCTTCCTGCCTTTCCCTTTGCTCCCAAACTGACCTACCTGTGGAATCACCGAGGTATCAGAAATCAGAGCTCAGCAAGAGGCCCCAGAGATTGCCCAGGAGAAAGACAGAGCTGCCTTCCCACAGGCAGCACTGTGATCAGATAGCCAAGGAATGGATGTCCCAGGTACAACAGTCCTTATAGGCCTTCAACTCCATGGAAAAGCTGGATTTGACTAGTCTTGACCTAAAGGACAGCAGAAAGAACAAAACAACAGCAATAGATTTCCTCAGGCTCTGGCAAAAGCTGTAGCAGAGCTTTGCTGATGGAAACCAGGCAAGTTAATGGTGCTACACAGAGGCCAGTAGTCCTGGCTTTTATTTCACCTCCAAGTTTTCATTTCAGACACTTTGAGAAGTGTTGCTACAGCGTGCTCTGTTGATAAGAAAGTACTTGGGGCCAGTCAGTGCTGCCAAGTGAACACTGAAAGACATTGTTATTTGGCTGCCACTGACCCAAGGCTCTGCCCCAGCTCTCTATTATCTCACCACAACTCAGTGGTGACTCTGAGGAAAATCCTGCTCACCAGAAACCTACCAAAAAATGCACTGAAAACATAAAAGTGTTTGTCCATCATGCTATTAAATAATTAGGAGAAAATCTCTTTTTGTACACAGAGGGATTAATAGTTGCTACATTAAACCATAAAATAAAACAAGAGCTTGATTACTAAAGTAATTTACCAAAGCCCATTATTTTTTCATACACAATAAGGGAGATTACTATAAAACAAATGCCAATTTGGAAGAAAAAACAGAAAGGGATGGCTCCCTCTTGGTCATCCTTTGAGGAATGGAGGGGGTGAATCAGCTATCTGGAGGTGCCCCAAGCCTTCACCATCACCCAGATGCAGTTGCTTTTGGGAGGAGACACCACAAACAGCACAGGTCTGAGGCAGATACAAATGCTGCTTAGTGCTTGGACAGTGCTTGGAGTGGTGCACAGAGGCTTGTGTGCAGTGGAAACAGCTCTGGCATATTTTAAAAACCTTGCCTAGCAAAATAAAAATGACAAGCTGTGTGTTGTGGTTGACATGCTGGAGGGAAGGGATGCCATCCAGAGGGGCCTTGACAGGCTTGAGAGGCGGGCCTGTGTGAACCACGTGAAGATCAACAAGGCCAAGTGCAAGGTCCTGCACGTGGGTCAGGGCAATCCCAAGCACACGTACAGGCTGGGTGGAGAATGGGTTGAGCACAGCCCGGAGGAGAAGGACTTGGGGGTGTTAGTTGATGAGAAGCACAACATGACACAGCAATGTGCGCTTGCAGCCCAGAAGTCCAACCGTATCCTGGGTTGCATCAAAAGAAGCGTGATCAGCAGGTAGAAGGAAGTGCTCTGCTCTGCTCTCATGAGACCCCGCCTGAACTACTGCATCCAGCTCTGGGACCACCAGCATACGGGGACATGTTGGGGGACATGGACCTGTTGGAGCAAGTCCAGAGGAGGGCCACGAAGATGATCAGGGTCCTGGAGCACCTGTCTTATGAAGACAGGCTAAGAGAGTTGGGGTTGTGCAGCCTGGAGAAGAGAAGGCTCCAGGGAGACCTTTTAGCAGCCTTCCAGTACCTGAATGGGCCTACAAGAGAGCTAGAGAGGGACTTTTTACAAGGGCATGTAATAATAGGATGAGGGGTAACAGTTTTAAACTGAAAAAGGGTAGATTTAGATTAGGTATTAGGAAGAAATTCTTCACAACGAGGGTGGTGAGACACTGGAACAGGTTGCCCAGAGAAGTTGTGTCTGCCCCCTTGCTGGAAGTGTTCAAGGCCAAGATGGATGGGGTTTTGAGCAACCTGGTGTAGTGGAAGGTGTCCCTGCCAATGGCAGGGGGATTGGAACTAGATGATCTTTAAGGTCCCTTCCAACCCAAACCATTCTATGATTCTACGACCCTTGGAAAGGGAAGAGAGGGTTCGACATCCCTGATGTCAACCGTAATGTTCACAGCAGTTTTTACTAACTTGAGAATCTTACATTGCACAAAAAATCACGTCCAGTGTCATTGCACTAGAACACACGTTCCTTGCAAGAGCTAAGTAATTTGAGGTGACTTCTGGCAAGTCACCCTCTGCCCCACTCCTCCCAAGCTGATCGCTCGAGCCATCAGCCCACTGAAGGGCCATCTCCCCACACGCAGGGAACCTGGAGGCACCACAGGAACTCGGCAGCCTAGGAGCAATGAGGAATCCAAGGAGGGAGAGGGAGGGATCAAGGTCACTTGGGAACAAACAATTGTGGGAAAATAGAGGGATAAGGGGACACGCCAGGGCTGGTCACTGTGCCCTCTGGTCATGCCCTGCCTTGTCCAGCACAGTCTGTTCTGTCTTCTCAATAAATGCTGTTTCTAACTTCTCCTGGGCGAGGGACCCCATTTGGTGTCCATGGGTATATGGGGTCTGAGTGCAGCAGCTGGAGACTGAGCAGGGTCAGAAGGATGCGTGCCTGTGGTGCTGCCATGGGAAAGACTGGAGCTGCACCCTCAGGGGCTCGTATGCCCAGTTGCAGGCCATGGGGCGGACTGGGATCCAGGGGCAGCCACTGGGCAGGCTGAGCCTGGCTGCTGCAGAGATTCACGCTCTATGGATGTATATGTATAGTTTCCGCTGATGGACTGTCATCCTGCTCAGCCAGAGAGGGGAACAGGATGAGGCTGCCGGCACTGATTGTGTTTATGTGAGTGTTTGTTTGTTTGTTTGTGTTTGTGTTTTTCACTGGCCACATCTGTCTGTGTGGCTCTGTGTGTCCAGCTGTGTGTATGTGTATGTGGTATACGTGTGCTTGTGTGTGCACCTATGGGAAGTACAAGCTCAACCTTGTTATTGGTTGGACCTAGGGGCTTGGAGCTGCAGCAGCCTTGCCTCTATCGGTCTGCTCCCTAAAAGCTTACGCGTACGCCTTTAGCCTTTCATGTAAAGGAGGGGACTTTATTCTCCCCGTGGATGTCACACATGATAGCTACATGTCCTCTAGCAGTGCCAGGAAGAAAACTGCTGAAGATTTCCCCAGCAGACGGGAATCCTTGTACGCGTGACAGGTGGGAGCCTCATAATGCCTCCCCCACTTTGTGCAGAGAGCACCCAAGCGGAAGGGAGCAGCAGTGTCCCCAGCCAGCCCTCCGCCTGCCCTTGCCTCAGCACAGCAGGCTCTCTGGGCCGCTCCGAGCAGCTCACTTCTGACAGCCAGTAAGCCCAGTGTTTGTGAATGGAAGCAAAGCTTTAGCGAGGTCAGGCCATGGCAAAACTGCTTTCTTACTCCACACTGCACAGATGCAATCTGACACTTGTGCTGCGAGGGTCCTTCCAATTTCTCCTGACTTTTCAGTGTTTTCTCCTTGGTTTTGGTCACCTGAAATAAAACTCTGGTGGCAGGAGTTGAAGTCCTAAGCCTCATAAACCAGGGCTCTTATGTTGTTTGGAGCCATTCTGTTTCATGATTAAAGTTGGGCTGGATATTTTATTGATAATGATCACATTAGGCTTTTTCTGTGATGTTTGTTCTTCTCCCTCCTCAGTCCCTCCCCTTTTCAGGGCATTGACGTGGATAATGATTTCCTCGCTGCAGGAGCACAGTTCATAGTTTCATACTAGGAATAAACACGCAATTTAGCCAAGGGTGGATTCATGACTTTAACTCATGTCCTGAAACAGGGCAAGTCTTTTGCTTATAGACAAGCAGATCATGTGGTTGTAATTGAAATTTAGGTATCAAAACACTAAGCATGACATTTGCAGAGCAGGATGCTAGCAGAAGTGGCAAAAAGGGAGCAGGGCATGAGCCGTCCCCCTCCGGCAGCTCCCTGCACAGGCCCTGCCTTTGCCATTAGCGTCCTTGCCAGGATGTAACCTTGCACTGATTTCCTTTTTAAAAAGCATGGACTTTGTTTTGGTAAGTTTAAAACAGCATGGAAACGAGATGCACTCCATTCGACAGGGAAGCTGAGGATCTGCAGAGGCTGTTGAGTTGCTTTGAAGAAAGGAAGCATGCAAATGAAAAGAGAGGATCTTTCATCGGCTGCCAGTCACAGGGGGATCCTGGGAGCACCTGAGCACCTTACATCCTTTGTACCTGCAAAAAGGCAAAGTGTGCATGATGAGCTACACGAAGACCTGAGAAGGAAGGAAATGCCCTGCAGGAAAGGAAATGTAGCTTTGTCCTGATTATTCAGCTTATAAAAAAATGAAGAGCCTGGTAGAGGGAGAACACACAGCGAGTCTCGAAAGCTTTCAGAGCCATGACACTATTGCGCAGAGCGGTCTCATTCCTGCAGACACGTAGTTAACATTAGAGGTTGAGAAGCCTCAGCAGACAAACCTAAGCACGTGTTTATATTCCCTGCCAGACTACAGCATCTGTTTGCGTGCTTAAATGCTTCCTCAGCAGTGTCGGAAGATGGACAACGGATCAAGTCATCTCTGGAAATCTGGTTTTGGGACTGATCACTCTCCTCTCCTGCATGGATGGCAAAGCTCCCCGAAGAGGCCTTGATCCCCTCTCACACTTGAGTGAGTGAGCAGTGTAAACACAGGCATGCACAGCTTCGGGAGTAAAATCAAAGGCATGTCTGGTGTGGCTCACATCAGGAGGTAGTTAACATGCAAAATCAGTCACGTATCAAAAGCTGAATCTTTTACCTGGAGTTACCCAAGGTTACAGATGCAGGTGCTGCTCGGTGAGCTGCAGACATGGAGAAGGCTGGTTTATCTGGAGAAATGTGTCCTTCATCGCCTTACCTTTGCATGGCAACAGCCCAGCTACCCCGTCTCCTTTAGAACCTCCTCCCACAGGCAAGAGACAGCACGTTATTTCAGATTTCAAGTGTCCTTTGTCCCAGTTGCCCGAGGAGTACATGCATGTCCACCACCCGCCCATCTACTGCCACACACAGGGTACCAACAGGTGAATTCACCCTACCCTTTCCTCCACCAAGAGCTGCATTGTTTTTTCCCTGATGAGCAGACAATTTTCGTGGCACGTGTAGGATAATTCACCCTGAGACCTCTGTCTTGCCATTGGATGGGACTGAAACAGGCCAGCATGTTCACAGGGTTTTAGGAGAAGGGACACATAGACAGGGAGAAAGGACCTATAGACAGCCAGGCAGATGGGGAGGGAAAGGGTTAACAGAGACTATCTGTCCTCCATTTAATAGCCAGCCCAGCCTTAAACTGTGACACAGCCTCATCACACCAGCCTTGTTTCTTTAGTAAACGAAGCTAAAAATAATAACAGTAGGAGACAGACGTTTAAGAAGCTGAGAATAAGGCACAAATGTCATGTGAATCATAGGGCCTAAAAGGATGCCTGGGCTATCTCAGGCAACAGCATTGTGTTATTCCTTTCACACACCATCCTCAAGGATGGTTTGCTCTTTCACTCCACCTACTCAATGGAAAGCTTGAGTTACCCTTTAATCACCTGATCACGGAACACATCCTTCCAACTTCCAGCTTGAATTTGTGTTGCTTTCTTGGACAACTTCATTGAAACAAGAACTTAGACTGTGCCAATGAATTTCAAGTTAAAAGTAATAAGTTGGGAAACATTATGCCAGATATAGAAGGACCGAGACTAATGCTTGGGAAACACAGAATGCAAAAGGTCTGTTGGTCTGAATGTGTGTGAATGATGCTTCCTTGTGTTTAACGCCTCTCGGACAATGTGCTCAGGAAGCCAAGGCTGGGCTATCATCACCCATGTTTCCGAAGCCCAGTCGCATGGACATTGTGTCAGGGGGTTACACCCTTCAATTATCCCTGGTACTGACGACATGTCTAGTGTCACAGTTCACAAAACCCCTGCTCTGCAGCGAGGCCCTGTTCTGCAAGGTGCTGGGGTTAGAAAAAGAGAAAGACTGCTCGTCAAAAATACTTGGTTGTTGGAAGATGGCTTAAACGAAAAGTGAGGCTGAGGGTGAAATAACTTTGAGCAGAGAACCAGAAAACGTTTTGTATATGCTAGGAAGTACTAGCTTGTGTAATGACTGTTCCCATCAGCCTTTTCTTCGCTCCTTGAGAGAAGAGGCGGTTTTTCGTGCAACAGTCACCACCTCACCCAAAACCCACAACAACAACAGGGCTGATGTGTTAGTGCTGTTTAACAGTCCTGACGTTGCTGCCCAGAAGAGACAGCCCCAGGATCGGACTGCAGGCTGTCAAAAAACCAGCTATTGCTGCATGTCAGACGCATGCCATATAGTGAATGCACAAGCTGCACCAGCCTGTATTTTGGTGTGGATCAAGTAAGACACCTTTGGGTCACATAGAGCAGCAGCTGGACCTTGCTTTTCCTCTTACACTCCACAGCAGTTTGTTTTGAAGCAGCCTCCGGAGGAAAGGGTCAGGTTGAAGGAACTGCTCTTAAAAACACAAATAAATTCTGTTTTGCGAAAAGCTCACCAGTTAACATGTCAGGGCACTACGGATGGATCAAATACAGTGAAAAGGAAAAGAAAATGGTGAAAAGACAGGATAGGAGCAGGAGCAGAGGGATTAATTTACTCTAATTAAAGCATTTGGACAAGGAGAAATAGATACCTCCAGAGCACAGTCCTTACATCCCAAGGTATGACATACAACATGTCACATGAAACACTCCCTTCATGGGTTTGTTGAGACCAGCGAGTTCTAAAAGGAACTTGGGATGTCAGACATCTGCCAGAATTAGGTGTGATGATTTGCACCTGAGAAGTCGAATGTTTTAGTTGAGGGCACAGTATGGTTGCTTCGGCCTTGTGGGATTGGGAGTGGATTGTTTTAAAAAAAAAAAAAAGTTTGAACAAAGGATTTCATGGTCCAATTACAAATTTCTGGGCCAGTGTTTAGGTATGACAAGCAGGTGCTGTGTTAGTCGAGGGCTTTCCCAGGGTGGAACAGACAGCTCCACCTCCTTTCCTGAAAAGAAGGATGCGGCTCACTATGAAAATGAGCCTGGTGCCCAGACACCATTTCCCCTTTCACTAACCAAAAACAAGGATTCATGTAACCACCTGGTTTGATCTACCTGAGTAGATCCTACCTTGTGCCTGTCATTTCTTTCATTTCCTATGAAAGATACTGTTCCCTGCCTCATGCCCAAAGGCAGACTCATGCAGCCGGGAGAAGAAGCTCTCTCCAGCTGTCCTGTGAGCACAGAAATGCTTGACAAATGGAACAGGATGAGGAGAAACACAAGGCTGTCCAGACAAAATGCATAACTCTGCCTTCTTTGAAGGCAACTCCCCCATGAATGATGGAGGGAAGTGGGGAAAATAGGTGGAGAACGGTAGAAATGGGGGCTTGTACAAGCGACCCATCTTCTTGGTGACTTCTGCCAAAGGAGGGTTTGGGGGACTTCCTGAGCAGGAGACTGTATCTGCAATATCATGTTTAATAATCAGAGTTGGAGCTAATTTGTTCAGTCTGGTGTGAATCTCTGTATGGTTTCCACCTTCACAATTACCACAGCAATCAGTTCCATCATTCTGCAGGTACGCTGTGAAAAAGTACTTCCTTTTGTTTGTGCCAAACCTGCTGATGGCTGGAGTCCCTCTAGTTCTTACAATGTGAGAAATAGTGAAGCACCTCTACTTCTTTCACCTTCTCTATGGCATCCCAAATTTGATGGACCCCAATGGGATATATAGGTCCCTATAGACCCTCAGCTGCTTGTATCCCAAGGTGAATACTCCTGATCCACTTTGCTTCTCTTAGTCAGGAAGCCATTTTATACTCCTGATCGTCTTTCTCTGAACATTTTCTAGCCCTGAGATGGGGGAGAACAGAACTGCATCCTGCATTCACAGTTACACTACTCATTACTTAGTAACATAATGACATTTTCTGCCCTATTCTTGATTAATTTCCTAGCAATTACCTTACAAAATCTTCAAGACCTTTTGCAATAGCACTGCCTTGCCTCTTGGCTAACGGTTTCAAACTGCATTGCTTAAGATTAGATATCTCAGTCCACAGGAAACTCTGACCTGACTTTTCAGTGCTTCTCAGAATTCCTATTGAAGTTGTTCTACTCAAATTTCCCTTAAAGTGCAATCAGATAAAGATACATACACTCCTCTAGGGAATTAACCTACATATTTCTTGTGAGCAAACATCCATCTGTCTCTATCTGAGCTATGCACACTCCAGAACATGCCTGACTAAGCCCCAGGGTTACCCACATCTCCCCTGTGACGGTCCTGAACGTTGTATACGGCTGCACTGAGGATGGAGCACTATTTTAACCCACAGACACCTGTTGGCTTCAATAAATGTTAGCCAGATCCTAAAAGGAGTCAACTCCATTAGAAATTATTAATCAAATTCAATAAGAGTAACTTAAATGTTGCTTAGTGACATCTAAACAAATGCATCATGAGTTTAAGTGTAGTGTTAGCCTTGATGATTGACATCTGACTTACCCCGGTACACTGCAGAGCCAAATCGAGCTTGCTCTATCCTCATCCATGCCTGTATTTCCTTGTGTGCTCTGCTAGGCCATCAGAAGAGATAAATTCATGTTTTTCTAGGCTTCAGTAGCTGAGCACCTCTGACTCTTCTCCGTTCAACTGCAGGAAATCCTTTTTGCCTTCCTGGGTAGAAGATGGGATCATGGGGAGACACTGGAAGGCTCTCAGGGAAGTATTTCAGTCTCTCAGCACTCTTGGAGCTTCCCAGTCTGAGGTCAATGTCCTATCTCTGAGAAGGGCTTTCAAGGGACTTCAGAGGAAGAAGCATGAAATAGCATCAGACCATTGTGGAAGCACTCTCTCTAACAGAAATGTCTCCTTTGCTCCTATTTATTTGGAGCACAAAAATGCCTTGTACTGAGGATCCTCAACCTTTCCAGAACTCATAGAAGTTTTATTTATTTTGTAATACTGGGTAATAAATCTGTGCATTCCCATTATCCAGAAAAATATCCAATTTTCTTTTTATTCATACTAAACTCTTGGCCAAATGATATATTAGCACAAATGTTGAAATTTGCTTTGGGGTAGAATTTTGTAGCAGGGACTTACGTCACACAAACATTCACAAAAAGCCAGTGCAAAATGACATCTAGCTCTTACACACATTCTCCCATAGACGTCAACATTATTTGCAAGAAAGTTCTACGTAATTTCACTTTTCTTTAAAACTGAAATGACTCATTCTTGTCTAATAAATCAAGAACTTAATGTCAGACCACTGGTCTTACTCCGAGGATCTACCAAATAGTCTACACAGTCTTCCACAAAGTGGATGAAATTATGGACAGTGTGAACATATGCAGATTTCCTAACATGTCTTCTGGCGATCTTCCTACTGAGCAGATGTACTATGCATCTGCACAAACACATGTCATGTCACTGCTGAGTACTCTTAAAGCAGCGTTGGCCCTTGTGGCAAAAACCAAGAGTGCACTGGGCTGTGTTAGCAAGCATATAGCCTACAGGTCAAAGGGAGTGATCGTCACCCTTTACTCAACACTTGTGGGACCACGTGCTATGTATGATTTTGGGCTCCCCCATACCAAAAGGCATGGGCATAGAGGAGCAATCCCAGTGGAGTGTCACTAAGCAGGCCAGGTAGCTGGACCACACAAATTTCCCAGCTCCTCGTTGTTAAACGTAATAACTTCCACACTGAACCACACTCAAAATACTTAATAATCTAGGCAAGGTGCCTGATGCCAGATTTAGCACATCAGTTTAAAGGGAGATTGAGCCCAATCCGTCTTTTATATAACCCATTGTACTAAATCCCAAAAGGTGGAATAAGGCTACTAGAATCAGCTGATGCTAAGTGAAAATGTGAGTAATGCTTGAATGTTTCAGAAAATATATTTTTTCTCCATAGTTAGCAATGTATGAGTCATGCAGGCTCCCTAGCTACTGCACTGCATGAATGACTCAAAACTCCACTGAGAACGGAGGCACAAGCAGTTCTCTCTTTGTGCCAGATTTTCTCCTTTTAAATCACCCTTGCTGTATCTCACCCACTTCAAAAAAAGGAGCATCTCTTTTCCGATTACTTCCTTCCGCCATCCCCATGCAAGCCCAGATAAAACAGGGATGGTCAGTGCTTACTGCAATTGAAAAAAGCAGAGGATATGATGCATTAAAGTGACCTTGAGTAACCATTTTTAAGAAGTGAAAATGTACATAAACTAGTTGCTTTGCTGAGCTGCTCTGAAATTCTTAGAAGAGCAAAGGCACAGCACTTTTGAAGATATTGGACCAAAATGTGCTCTATGGAATATTCCTGTGCAGCAAAGCTCAGAGTCTGAGGTCTTGGAAATTTTAGTCTATCATTTGTTTGGGAGTAAGTTCTGAATTCAGTTCATTGTGGACCTTGAAATACCTAAGTCCTGGAGACCTGCATGGTTTTACAGACCAGTAATCCTTGCTTAGTTTAAACAGGATAAATTGCTGCTGAGAGGATGTACTTCAATTTGCACCGGATATCTCCATGGGAAGGACACACGCACATCCCCATATTTAGTGATTTGCTGACCACGAGCCTGAACCTAGACTCCCTCTGCAGAGCTCTGAGCAACTCTTTGGAGTCACAAGCAAATCTGTCTTTGGTGTCACGTTCCCACTGTCTCATCACTTGATGCATCACATGAGTCATTTTCCAGGGACTGAAAGATGGAGAGGGAGAAATCATGCTGGTCTGCATATTAGTTGTCACTTGAAAAAAACATGCTGCATGATACAGCTATTGCCTAACCCCATTACTTCACCTCTGGGATGATCACCAGCCTCTTACTCTCTGGATCACAGCTCTGTTGCAATGACCATGGGCTATTTTGGACACCATAAGACCAGCCTGATCCTCTGATCACATAATGAGAAGAATTGTACATGATAATTTGTTAGAGCAGGTCGCAGTAAGGCGAGACACTGGTTTCAGTTCTGCAGTTTGTTTCCTATTTATGAGAAAATTACCAAGTTCAGAAGGAATTACTATGATTTGTTTCCCTAAACTATTCTTTCCATTACACATTTTTAATTCAGCTTTTTCAGAAGTTATTTGAGTTTAATTCTGTTTGATTTTGCTAATCTTCAATTGAGCAGATAAGCAGTGGTCCCTCACACCAAAAGCTGCTTCGTACTCCTTGGTGTCTGAGGACCTTGTGCTGTCATCGAAAAAGAACGTTTCAGTCCTTGGGGCTGTAGGTGNGCAGTGGTGCCTCACACCAAAAGCTGCTTCGTACTCCTTGGTGTCTGAGGACCTTGTGCTGTCATCGAAAAAGAACGTTTCAGTCCTTGGGGCTGTAGGTGCAGCCTTCTGGATACAAAATTTTTATACAGATGGAAGCAACAACTGTCCAAGAGTCACAAACTCTTAATGCTGTTAACACAAAGTCTGTTTGCTATGATTTCTGTTTCAGACTTAACCATTTCACTGTTGGCCACCTCAACCATCTGGAGCCAACAGAATGATCCAAGAGTGAGGAACTCTGCTAATCAGGCAGAACCCTTCACTGCTAGACAAACCTAGTTTGGACAAGTCCCTCCAGCTTGTCTACAGCCTCTTCTGCTGCCGCCGTGAAACACAGTATCCTTCTGGGTCACTTGTTCTTTTACCCTGGGTCTTCTGAAATAGCTTTTGATCACAAGTCTTAAATTATGGTCAAAGACCATCGACTTTGTCCTCTGTCTTGGCTGACACAGATTTATTCCTTTGGTGTTTAGGCACCTAATTCAGGAGTACAAGTTATGCTATAGTCAACCGAGAAAGCAGATATCCAGAAGAAGCATGTGGGTATATGAGGAGCAGGAGATGGTGTTGGACTTGTTCAACCTGAAGAAGAGTAAGGTTCGAGGATCTCACTGCTGACCCCAGCTGTGTAATTGTATGATGCAGAGAAGACAGAGAAAAGTTATTTTCAGAGGTGTACAGCAATCAGACGAGAGGCAACAAATACTGACTGCAAAACCAGAAATTCCAGTCACGTTTTAGGGAACATTTTTTCACCATGAGGATGGTAAAATATTGGAGCAGGTATTGGAGAGGTAATGGCATCTCCATTTTTGGAGATATTCAAAACTCAGCCAGACAAGGCCCTGAACAACACGGTGTAACTGGATGTGCTCTGAGTGGGGGATTGGGCAAGAGGACCTCCAGAGGCCCTTTCCGACCCAAATTTTCCTATGTTCTCTAGGTTTGCAGGACTTCTCAGATATTGATCAAGAGTCAAAGCTACCCTGCTAAGATGCCTTTCATTGTGTAGTTTAAGAAATTTTACACTAGTATTTTCCACACCACTAATAATGAGTTCTTCTCTCTTCTGACTAGTTCACTGAAGTTTAATTTTGTTTCAGGTGGGGACCTATTTATTATATAATAAAAGTACTTTAGCCATAATGCTGCCTGAAAACTTTTGGATATTATCTAAAAATACTAATTTCTTTCTTTCTTCTTAGCTCCACTTAGTGGGTCTCATTTTTTCCTTGCTCATCATTTTACCAGCTGAATTATTTCTATATATAATCTCTTGCATTCATTAACTTCTTCTTGCCTGTTGGCAGTAAAGATATTTGGCACTGAAAATTGACAGAATATCAGTATATGTGGCCTTTTAACGTGATTAATTAGTGTTTGGAAAAAACTTTGTAATCAGTCAAGGAAAACCTGCAAGGCTGTGAGGGTTGACAGAGAGGTCTTTTCCCTTACTTTTTGCTTGATTTGTTTTATAAACAGTGACGCAAGCAAATACATCAAGACCCAAATTGGAAAGCCACTTCTTACTATGTTTGATTAAAGGAATAGAAGATCAGTGGAAGGATTTTGCTTGCTTTTTGAAAGATATGACAACTCTGTCTTGTTCTATACATTTGCAGGCAGTTTAGTTCTCCATCAGCCTGTGTTTTGTCAGTTAAATGGTTATCTGAAACCCTTGCCCAGCAATCTTACCAAATGATGGCTTTCTCACTACTGTTGCTTTCAAAGCAAAAACTCACACAACCTTGTTAGGTATGTATGTAACCTTGTTAGGTATGTATGTTATCTCCTATCAGCTTTTACTCAGTTGTGAAAAATGGCTTGAAAAACAACGGGAAACCCAAGAAAATGTGATAACAAACAGCAGCATGTCAGGGTTTAAGAAAGTGTGATTACAAGCACCATGGAGACCATTGTCAGGTCAGATCTGTCTTTTTTAATTAACTGAAATAGAGGGAAAATAGCATGTTAACAAGATTAACAAATGAAATTAGCAAATTGTAGGTGTTAATATCAGTAAGTATAATTCCCTGTGTATTATCTCAGAAGACATCAGCCAGGAAATAATTTTCTTTTCATTTTTAATATCTATGTTTCTCACTTCTTTTTTTTTTTCATTTCATCTCGCAGAGGTTTGAAAATGTTCTGTGAGAGCCTCCTGAGGACTGGACTGGAATTTGCCTTCTTGTACGTTAGCTCAGAGATCAAACTCTTTCACGGGGAAGAAAAACTGCTTTTGGCTTTTCCCTTTTTCCTAGCATTCAAACTTAAAGATGTCCGTATTGCTTTGTCCAGGTCCATATAGCAAAATTCTAGGCTATGACTTGAAGCTTCTTTGTTACCTTTTGACATTTTCAGAATCAGATTCCAGAAAATCAATTTAGGGCCAGGATTAATAAGTGGTTGGTAACCCACTTTAAATCTCAGGATCTTCCTCCAGAAAGATAGAAAAGAAACAGTCTTGGAGAGAGAGTGCAAATGCATGTTTCTGTGCAAAGTAGTGTTTTTTTTTTTCCAGAATCTTTATCAGTGATTTGGAGGTATCTAAAATCACTGTTGACAAAAATCATGACTAAGGAAGCACTGACTAACAGGTAAGTAATGAGGAAGGCGAGTAAGTAATGAGGAAGACAGAGCTTGCCATAGAGACTAGTCGGGATTGATCAGCACATCAGTACCATTAAAACATAGTTTGTAATGGTTTTCTCTATAGTGAAATTAAAAGAGAAGTATGCATCACTCGGTAAGAAGACAGATAAACCTCTTTCTACATTAAGAAGTTCTCCAGTCACTATACATTTCCTGGTAATGTCTATGCTTGCAATGAAAAAATAAAAGGTGCCACTTGTAGCACTGTCAAAGACTGCCCTTCTTCCAACAGTAATATGAGCCAGTGTGGAAACACTGAAAACTACAAAGAAGGAAAGACTCCTGCCTTTTTGATGTCTGTACAGCCTTGGCCACTTCCTTAAGCATGCATTTTGGTGGGACTTTGTAGTTAAAAGCAGCAATCCTATTTCTGTCTCACCCACTCTTCCTATTACTTTCTCCCAGATGGAAATGACTGGCAATTCATAACATCCTAGAAAACTTTGGCAATGCCCTCACAGATGCTAGTAACTGCTCCTTCCACACATGCAGTCCTGTTCCAAACACTCTCCTGTAAAAACTGACTTTCCCTGTGCTTTTTATAGTGTACCTCACAAGGGCTTATGCAAAGGAAAATTGAACAGTTACAACTATAAATCATACAATTCCCCTAAACCAGAACTCATTTCTTCTAGCTGGTTTCCTAGGACAAAGGTATGTAGCAGGCTGTTCTCTATATCAGAGAGTTAAATGCCTTCCTCCATCATGCCACACTCCCAATTCTCAATATAAAGAGACACACAACAAATACAAATACAGCATACAGGATGTCTCCTTGAATCCACTATGAATGTAGGGAGTCCTTATGTCCCATCAGTGTTTCAGTATTATACAGAGTGCTTGCAAATACTACAGCAACAGCAATGCCAACTCCAAACGTCAAAAGATTACACAAGTGTTCTCATAGCTGGAAGATTAATAAAGGCTGCCTCCTTCAAATAGATTCAGTGATTGGCAAACACAATACAAAGCCGTTTCCCTGCACTAAACCTTGGTATAAACTATAAAAAATACATTTTTGCACTGTCTTCTACTACACAAGTGGGTTTGAAGAAGACATCTCATCCCAGAAAAAAGATGTAGACATGTTCATCTGCTGTCTCCTGGGGCCCGGGTTAAGGACATCACTAAGAAACTTCCTAGCCTGATACAGCCCTCAGACTATTACCCATTACTGCTTTTCCGTGTGGGTGGCAATGAAGCTGCAACGCATAGTCCAAGGGTGATGAAAAGAGACTTCAGGGCCTTAGGACGGTTGGTAAAGGAATCTGGAGTACAGGTTATTTTTCTCTCTATCCTTCCAGTTGCAGGCAGTGACACTGGAATAAACAGATGGACCCAGTCTATTAATACATGGCTCTGTGGCTGGTGTTACTGCCACAACTTTGGGGTTTTTGATAATGGGATGACCTACATAGCACCAGGCCTGCTGGTGTCAGATGGGATTCACCTTTGTCAAAGAGGGAAGAGGATCTTTGCTTAGGAACTAGCAGGACTCATTGCCAAAGCTTTATACTAGACTTGAAAGGAGCGGGGGAAAATATCAGTCTTGCCAGTGACAAGTTGCGAGATGGCATGCCAAGGTTAGAGGGACGGGGTGCTAGCAAAGGCCCTCAGGCTGCTGCTCTAAGACATGCTGACTACACTGGAACACACTGGAAGTGTTATGGAGATGAGCCAGGGGCTCTTGAAGTAATAGCAGCCAACAGGCAAACACCAGTGAAACACCTCAAAAGAATTAACGGGTGTTCCTTTAAGAAGGTGACACAGTCAATAGCCCAGCTGAAGTGTCTCTACACCAACGCATGCAGCATGGGAAACAAACAGGAGGAACTGGAAGCCACCATGCTTGTAGAAAGCTACAACCTAGTTGCCATTACTGAAACTTGGTGGGACAAATCCCATGACCGGAGTGTGGCTATCGATGGCTACAGGCTGTTCAGAAGGGACAGGCAAGGAAGGAAGAGCAGAGGGGGTGCCCTTTACATCGGGAAACAGAGTGTGAAGAGTTGTCTCTGAAGAATAGCCACGAGCAGGTTGAAAGCTTATGGGTAAGGATTAGAGATCAAGCCAACAAAGGGAACCTTGTGGTTGGTGTCTACTGCAGGCTGCCTGGTCAACAGGAACCTGTTGACAAAGCCTTCTTACTCCAGCTGCAGGAAGCATCATGCTTGCAGGCTCTTGTCCTGCTGGGGGACTTCAACCACCCCAACATCTGCTGGAAAAGTAGCACGGCAAGGTGTAAGCAATCCAGGAGACTCCTGGAATGCGTTAAGGATAACTTCTTAAGCCAAGTAATAGACAACCCTACCAGAGGGGATTCAATACCAGACGTGATGGTCACCAACACAATTGCTGCCTTCAAGATTAAAGGCAGCCTGGGCTACAGTGATCATGCACTGGTAGAGTTCTCAGTCCTGAGGGGTATGCGGCAGGTGACAAGTCAAGTCAGGACCCTAAATTTTAGGAAAGCAAACTTCTAGCTGTTCAACGAGTTAGTCAGTGGGACCCCCTGGGAAACTTCCCTCAGGGACAAGGGAGCAGAACAGAGCTGGCAGATCTTTAAGGATGCTTTACACAGAGCGCAGAGATCTCAATTCCCAGATGTAAGAAATCAGGCAAGGAAGGCAAGAGACCAGCATGGCTGAGCTGAGACCTGCTGGTCAAACTAAAGGACAAGAAGGAAATGTACAGGCAGTGGAAGCAGGGACAGGTATCTCCGGAAGAGTATGAGGATGCTGCCCAGTTGTGTAGGGATGGGGTTAGGAAGGCCAAGGTGCAGCTGAAGCTGAACTTGACAAGGAATGTGAACAATAATAAAAAGGGCTTCTACAGGTATGTTAGCCAGAAAACGAAGGTCAAAGAAAGTGTATCCCCTCCTAATGAGAAGACTGGAAAACTGGTAACAACAGATGAGGAGAAGGCTGAGGTACTCAACAACATTTTTGCCTCAGTCTTCACCTTCACCCTCTCTTTCCACACCTCTCAAGTGGATGGACTGCAAGGCAGGGACTGGGGGAGCAAAGTCCCTCCCACTATAAGAGAAGATCAGGTTTGTGACCACCTGAGGAACCTGAATATACATAAGTCTATGGGACCTGATGAGATGCATTCCAGAGTCCTGAGGGAATTGGCTGATGTAGTTGTCAAGCCACTTTCCATGATATTTGAAAAGTCATGGAAGTCAGATGAAGTCCCTGGTGACTGGGAAAAGGGAAACATTGCATCCATTTTTAAAAAGGGTAGAANTTCAATACCAGACGTGATGGTCACCAACACAATTGCTGCCTTCAAGATTAAAGGCAGCCTGGGCTACAGTGATCATGCACTGGTAGAGTTCTCAGTCCTGAGGGGTATGCGGCAGGTGACAAGTCAAGTCAGGACCCTAAATTTTAGGAAAGCAAACTTCTAGCTGTTCAACGAGTTAGTCAGTGGGACCCCCTGGGAAACTTCCCTCAGGGACAAGGGAGCAGAACAGAGCTGGCAGATCTTTAAGGATGCTTTACACAGAGCGCAGAGATCTCAATTCCCAGATGTAAGAAATCAGGCAAGGAAGGCAAGAGACCAGCATGGCTGAGCTGAGACCTGCTGGTCAAACTAAAGGACAAGAAGGAAATGTACAGGCAGTGGAAGCAGGGACAGGTATCTCGGGAAGAGTATGAGGATGCTGCCCAGTTGTGTAGGGATGGGGTTAGGAAGGCCAAGGTGCAGCTGAAGCTGAACTTGACAAGGAATGTGAACAATAATAAAAAGGGCTTCTACAGGTATGTTAGCCAGAAAACGAAGGTCAAAGAAAGTGTATCCCCTCCTAATGAGAAGACTGGAAAACTGGTAACAACAGATGAGGAGAAGGCTGAGGTACTCAACAACATTTTTGCCTCAGTCTTCACCTTCACCCTCTCTTTCCACACCTCTCAAGTGGATGGACTGCAAGGCAGGGACTGGGGGAGCAAAGTCCCTCCCACTATAAGAGAAGATCAGGTTTGTGACCACCTGAGGAACCTGAATATACATAAGTCTATGGGACCTGATGAGATGCATTCCAGAGTCCTGAGGGAATTGGCTGATGTAGTTGTCAAGCCACTTTCCATGATATTTGAAAAGTCATGGAAGTCAGATGAAGTCCCTGGTGACTGGGAAAAGGGAAACATTGCATCCATTTTTAAAAAGGGTAGAAAGGAGGACCCTGGAAATTACCAACCCATCAGCCTCACCTCTGTGCCTGGGAAGATCATGGAACAGATACTCCTAGAAGCTATGCTAAGGCATGTGGAGAACAAGGAGGTGATTTGAGACAGCCAGCATGGCTTCACCAAGGGCAAGTCTTGCGTGACCAACATAGTGGCCTTCTGTGATGGAGCGACTACATCAGTGGACAAGGGAAGAGCTATGGATGTCATCTATCTGGACTTCTGTAACGCCTTCAACACGGTCCCCCGCAACATCCTTCTCTCTAAATTGGACAGATGTGGATTTGATGGGTGGACTGTTCGGTGAATGAGGAATAGGTTGGATGGTCGCATCTAGAGGGTAGTGCTCAATGGCTCAATGTCCAGATGGAGACCAGTGACAAGTAGTGTCCCTCAGGGATCCGTACTTGGACCAGTACTGTTTAATATCTTCATCAATGACATAGTGGGATTGAGCGCACCCTCAGCAAGTTTGCAGACAACATCAAGCTGTGTGGTATGGTTGGCACACCTGAGGGATAGGATGCCATCCAGAGGGACCTGGACAAACTTGAGAAGTCAGCTCATGCGAACCTCATGAGGTTCAACAAGGCCAAGTACAAGATCCTGCACCTGGGTCGGGGCAATCCCCAGTATCAATACAGGCTGAAGGATGAAGGGATTGAGAGCAGCCCTGCCAAGAAGGACTTGGGGGTACCGGTGGATGAAATGCTTATAGCTTCATCTCCGCTACTTCCACACATAGCTGAAATTTCTCTACTTACATTCCTGACAATTTACATTTCATGTCACTTTTTGTGCTTCCCATTCTAATTCCAGCTCTGTAGCAGTGGAAGAACAGGAGCTGCTTGGCACAGAAAATATGAGTTGCAGACGTTTCTCATACTGCCTGGGGTGACCACATGCTCCAAGGGTAATTCAGGCCATTGGGTCTCCATAAGAGTCATTATAATATATCAAACTGATATAATACAAGAGATATGAGAGCAGTACATTGAGTGTATGGGGACTTCAGGGGCAGTGCATACAGATTATGTCAATTAATATGACTGCACTCACAACCACAGTGGTGACCCTGTGCAACCACTCACCCCCAGGGTGAAGGGTCAGGCCCAACATACAAGGTCACCAAGTCCCTCATCCCAGAAGAGCAGCTGTTTGAAATTATCTCTCCTCGATGCCGTTCACTGATGATCTTCTTCCTCTTCTGTGGCTGCACGAAGCTGAGCCTGGGATTCATGGTGAAGGGCAATATGCTCAGCTCCACACTGCAGACCATTGGCTTGGTACACAAGAACTTGTGCACAGGCATATGCCAGGCATTTGAATGAGCCAAGCAGACACTCCCAGCAAAGTTTCCAAGCTCAAGCTCACAATGTCCCAGGGAACTACAGAGGGGGGGGACATGTCCCAGAGCTCTAACTACTCAAACTGCAAGTAGCTTTTCATGGGTGGATGACTTTAAGACAACAAATGAAGTCTGCCTTCTAGCTTTTTTCTAGGTGAGTCTTTAGTGATATTTAATCTGCCTCCTCACAGACTCACACAGCATCTCTGCTTTAACCTCATTCATTGTGAGTTTGTCACAATGATTGATTTGAACTCATCGTCCTCATCTTCTCGGTTATTGTTGCCCTGGGACTCCCGTCACTAGCTTAGCTCTCATCTAGTGCTACAAAGGCACCAACTCTAGTCATGGCTCTATGGAAAGGAAAATGACCAACAGCTGCTTCCTTGGAGGCATTTTTATTTTATGCAGGCTGGGAAAAATTTCTGAGACAAGTGCTCATTTATTTAGTAATGAAGTCAGCCAGTAAGTTAAGCGTTTCTGCCAGTAGCTGTCTCCTTATTTCAGAAAAGAAAGTTTTTAACTTTGAAAATGAAATTCCATGAACAAAGCACTTTTTTGGAAGCCTCTTCTAGGCACTGTCTTCTCAGAGTAAACCTTCAAATTGTTCCCAGTTCCATAATTAGCAACTGCTTTGAAATAAATGGGAATTACGAATGTATATATATACCTGAGGAAAAATGTGACTAGTAGTTCTTAGAAATGAGAGAAGAATTAATTAAAAATAGATTTTGGATTAAAAATATCAGACGGATCAGCTGACTGTGCAATAGAAAGGAAAAGAGCTGACTTAGAGAGCCTTAGGAATCAGGGTTATCACAGGAATTCTGCCAAGGCATTTACCTATAGTGGTAGATACTGCTATTTTGACTTGCAAACTGTTAGAGAAATATAAACTGCTTTATTCCCTTGCCCCAGTTAGATTAGTCAAGTACTTAAGCACTTTATCTTTTAATTAATTGTATCGGCTAAGTGTGTATTTAAAAACGTAATTTCTGCACAGAAGTCCCCAACATATTCATCACTTCTTGTACACCTCTCTTCTTCACAGTCTGCCAAGCACTGAGTCATAGCTCCATTTTATTCTATTCTTTCCATTGCTGCACAGCAATTACACAGTCTATGAGGTAATTATATTTGTTGTTTAATCATCAGGGGGACCAGCCATTCATAAGAGGAGGAGACAGAAGACTGTGCAGAAAGAGGATGATTTAAGAGAGGGTTGCAGAATGTGATATGGTTAAAAGTCAACTAAACTCGGCAAATGGAAGATTTGGAAGCCATGGTGGAAGGTAATCTCTTCTGGCAGTCTATTAAAAAAAAAAAATGTAAAGGAAGAATACAGCTGCTGGTTTCACATTCATTGTGCCAAACTGCAAACTTCTGATTTTTCAAAACTTTGCTAATCTAGAAGAAACAGAAACGGCATGTGACTGTTGCTGTGGGTTTGGATTGTAAAACAAAACTCAAAGTAACAATTTCCTAACCACATATTGTCTTATTTGCCCATTGTGAATAGAGCAATACCAGTAGCTAAACACAGGGATGATTCCAGTCAAATGACTTCTCAACCTCATGCATGGCAATGTGGGTTTGTAGCAGCTATGCTTCCACAGGCAGCTTCCCCAGAAATGTAACCCTGAACTTATCCCTAGTTGGCACTGCAAGGGCAATCCCTTCCTCCCAAGCGCTCAAACAGAAACGGAAAGGGACACAGGAAAGTTTGGCCACACAATGTTCATTTTAACAAATCTTAAATACATAAAATCTGTTTTCAAAAACTCCAAGGTTGGACAAATGAGATCACAATGATCTCCTACCTCAGCAAAAGTGTAGATTGCCTTGATGAAAACATAGAGTTTCAGGTTGTCTTTCACAGATATAAACGTTAATTCATCCTGAAACCGTTCCTGACTTGAAAAGTCAAATGCCCTCAGATAATGGCCCAAAGCAACCCAAGTCATTCTGCAGGGCTGTGCAAGCAAGAAGCATGTCCCGAAGGGTTTTGCTTAGGGTGTGTTTGGTCTGTTAGGAAGCACAGTGCAAGGACTGTAAATGACAAACAAATAAACTCTTTATCTGGAAATTTCAGTGGAGTCACATCCGGGATGTGACCGCTCTCTTCAAGCCAGCACTTGCAGTTGGGACTGAGCTTGCCAGATCTGCCTGGACCCGCTCCCAGACAGTGCGGCAATCACCCCTTTCCCATGTCAGGGGCGCCTGCTGCATCCTCGCAGTGAGGGGCACCGGCTCACTCTCACCACTTGCGAGCTAGGGGACGATGGAGAACAGGCTTTCAGTGCACAATGGATAGACACCCTGTCCATGCCGAACCTGCGTGCCTGGGAAGCCTGCTGCAGATCAGTCGTTTCTTCAGCTGCTGGGATCATGCAGGTTTAAGGTATTAAAGGTCACACTGCTATGTCTGGTTTCTGAAAGCACCGAGTTAGGACCAGGGTCAAGTCAAACCAAGAAAGGAGGCATGAGGTGACAGACGAAATCTCTGGCAGCCAGGGGCTTGCAGTTACAACTTTAAGCCAAGCTACTGACTCACGCTGGATGTGTGAACATGAGCAATGCAGTTGGCTTTTTGCTACCTAAATCAGCTAAGCTGGAAGATTGAGTCATGGCTGGACCTCCCAGAATCCAGATACAACGTCTGAAGTGACCTTTCTAGAATAAATAAGTACAAGTTTGCCCGTTGCCTTTAAACTCAGCATATAAGTGTTAGACTGTGCCGGAGAGCTACAGTGAAGGGGACAGAGGAGAGGATGACATAAGCTTCCCCTTCCTCAGAACACTGGGGAGCTTCTTGTGGAAATGAATGGGGCCTTTTCTCTCTTACACTGTGAGAATGCTACTTTCCAGGGAGTTTGCACTCAGCTTGCCTAAATATACACTGGTCTGTAACACGAAGCACACAAATGTGTCCAGGACATCAGAAAGAAGAAAAAAACCATACAGTCATGCAAGAAGTGGCTTCTGGGAGTCACTCAGTCTGACCTCTTCTCTCCTCACCCCCCAGGGCTATCTTCAAAGTTAGATCAGCTGGCTCAGGGCTTTGTCTAGTCAAGTTTTAAATATCTTTGAAAACAAAGATTTTGTGGGCTTTTTGAGCAACCTGCTTTAGTGTTCTACCACCCCCACTGAAAAATTTTCCCTTCTGTCTAATTGCGACATCCTATGCTTCAACTAATTTTTCACCTTTCTCTGTGTACTCAGAGAACTGTCTGGCTCCACCTTCTGTGTAATTCCGTTTTAGGTTAGGAAAAAAGTCCTTGGCCTCCTCTTCTCCAGCCTAAGCCCAGCCCCCTGGCTATCTTAGTGGTCCTCAGCTCTACTTGCTCCAACTTTTCAATACTTCTTGCACTGGGGTCTGTGAAATGGCCACAGTAATCGATATGCAATCTCACCAGTGCCAACTAGAAAGGACTAGTCTCCTCCCTTGGTCACTGGCTATGCTCTTCTCTTGATATACAGTCCAGTATGCATCCATTCCTTCAAGGGCACACTGCTGACATATTCAGCTTGGGGTCTACTAGGACACCAGGTCCTCTTCTGAAGACCTGCTATCTAGCCAGTCAGTCTTCATCTTGAACTGTTGTATGGGTTTTTCTGTCCCAGGTGCAAAAACATCAGAACTAAATCCATGCTAATCAATATGCCTATTGCATAGGCATATATAGGAGACGGTCCACAGTCAGAGCAAGATTTTGGCAGAGTCAAGACAAGCAGTTGTCCAGGACAGCAGACTGCAAGGAGAAGCAAAGGGTCACAATCCTGCTGCCCATTTTGTTTGTACTAGAAAAGCTTTGGAAACCCATGCTCACTGCTGCTTAATTTTGAGACACAGGTACATGTGTGGATGTGTGGCTATTGCTAGGCAAGATGGGACAAAGCTATCACTGCTACCTCATCTCCCATACGCCTGGTGACAGCAGGAAGATCACGTCCAACTCTCCAGGGCTCTGCTGCTGGGATTCCATCCCAGCTTGGCTCTTCCCCCTGACAGGGAGACTCATTGTCCCCTCGGCTTACACCAAGCCGGGCAAGTTCTGTCTACTTTTTCCAGTTAGATTACTGAGCATCTTCCTGTGTAAAAAACAATATTCAGCAAACTACAGTGAATTAAATTGTTATCATCAAACAATACAATAACAATATATGGATTCACTGGCAAAATATATTCCAGATTTAAATTAGTTCTTCTAAATCTGCATTAAACAACCTTCTCAGCAATGTTGAACACTGTAAGCCCGCTAACCTTGAAAAGCTCTTGAAAGCCCACTAACCTTGAAAAGATAAGCTGCGATATTCACTGAACCGTATACGAAGCAAGGCATATCATGATGAGCTGCATGTGGGGCAGGGAGACTCAAAGATGCTCCTCTCTGCCATTGCCGGGCAGGGCATAGGGGCAGTGGAAAACAAGGCTGTGTGTGGCGAACAGAGACATATTTGACCCATGACCCCAAGAAAGGGGACAACATGTCAGCTGGGTCAAAGATTTCCTGGTTTACTTGTCCGGATGTGTCCTGGTTTGAGCTAGGACAGAACCAATTCTCTTTTCAGTAATTCTACTTTTCAGTTAAGTGTCTTCTAAGTGACTGCACTCTCTGAAATTGCCAGCATGTTTTTCAGACCATGTTTGCTTCTAGGAGCGATAAGGCTTGATGTTTATAGTTAGTGCTGGAGTAACAGTATGAATGGTATGCAGAAAGGCTCTTGCTTATACTTATTCCTGTGGAAACCAAGGTCACTGCTTCATTCTACTAACTTCCTTATGTGCCATAAGTGAGAGGGCATAAAAGGGTCGCACCTGCAAGGAGGATTGGGACGGACAGGTGACCCAAACCTGGCCAAACGCAGTATTCCATCCCACACACGTCATACTATAAAGCTGAGGGATCACAAGGGTCAAGCTCTCTTCTGTGGGCGGCATCCGAGGAGGACTCTCTCTGTTTCTTCTGCCTTTGATCCTGATCTGTGCATTCCTGAATCCAGTTCCTGTCTGCTGCTGAGTCCAGTCTGGGACTTTCCCAGGGCCTGCCCTGCAGCATCCAGGATGATGGGATCATCATAGGGGGAGCTCGATATTGGTTTTGTACATATTTGCATATATTTCATTATTTCCCATTTATATTATTATTATTTTTTTACTGTTATTGTTTCATTAAAGCTGTTTTAAGTTGTCCAACCCATAAGCCTCTCTCCCATTTCTCTCTTTCCCTTCCCTTTCTGGGGAGGAAAAGAGTTAATAGAAAGCATCTTCATCTGTTTAATAGCCAGCCCAGCCTTAAACTGTGATAGGTTTACTGGCTCCTCGCTGTAGGTGGGCTCCTGAGAACGGCCCTGGGACTACCTCTGGCTGAAGCTGCACCTGGAAAACGGGAGGAAAAGTCTGGGTATCACTGATTATCTGCTCCCCTGGAAGCTGAAATCCCTGTTTTACCTATCCTAAAATGAAACAGCAAGTGTGTTAGAAGTGGAAGAAATCTCTGGTTACTGCTGTGACCTATTACAAAGCTCTGTCTATGCGCCCTGTGATGACTCAGCTGTAGAGGTGGTGCGGGTGCAGGCAGAGGTTTGACACCGAGCCTGTGGGCATCCTAAGCGGACAGCGATCTCAGGATACGGCCTGTGCCGAGGGATATGCAGGAAACAAGTGGGCATTCAAAGATGCAAGGCTAGCACGCACTTCTCTTGACAGTTATAGCCAGCTTTCAGCATCCTGGTGACCTATAAGACAGAGAGGAGAGTTGTAGTTTGCTCATCTGAACATGGGAATTCACTTCTGCCGCAAAAGACAGTGAACGTGTCCTGCCAGCACCCGGTCACATATGACTTAAAGAGAGGACTCTGTGCTGCCCACGGAGTGTGAGACAACGCGAAGATGCTGCCTCTCCCTGCCAGGCGCTTAGATGTTGTCCCTTCGCCTCCTCCACTTCTTTCCCCTGGAGTGTCTCGTGTAAATCAATGTTACGCTCCTGCCACATCCTTTAAGTGTCATAGCAATGACACCCAAATTGGATTATGAGTGCCTGGGGGAAATTCACATGAGCTTTATTCCTAATGTGAAGTCAATTAAAATCAAGTAACACAAGGAACACATCTGGTCCTAGATGTTCATGATAATAAAAAAAAACCATTATGCTACTCATGCAATATAATTACTAAATAGCGATTCTTGAGATAACCATGTCAGGAAGTAGCCTGAACCACAAAATTGAGACATTTGTTTTAAGGTGGATTTCAAGCCTTTAGGGTCTGTAGATAAATAAAATCCATTTTCTGCTCAGCTTATTAAAAATCAAGATCTTAAACACAGCATTGAGTTGTACAGTCAGTCCCACACTCTGAACATCTCCTCCCCAGCAACTCTACCAGAAACCACTACAAAGAACGCACCTGTGGTCTGGTTTGGAGGAACAACAAAATTAGGTGTGTGTGGAAGGTTTCAAGCTGGGATCCATCAATTCAGTAACACACAGCAACGCATTGACATCTTAGTGATCCGAAGCAGCTAGCTCAGCCTGATTCCTGTGAATTTAAATTAATTTGCTTAGTTTGAACTTTTTTTTTAATTTTTTGTAACATCCTTGAATCATTGTGCCTTCCAGAATGAATACCAACCAAATGCTTCCCTGGCTCAGAGATAACAGAGCCCCTTGCTTAGTCAGGAAAATGATTTAAGAAAATCAATGGCTCTGCATTGGTTACAAAATAAATTCTCAAAATAATAGAGAAGAGCTAACCAGTTGGGATGCCAGCAGAGGGATGTTTCAGTCCACTGCCCTTTCATATCAAGAGCTCGCCTCACAGTAATTAGATAAACATGTTTCTCAGCAACATCAAATCTTAGGTAAAGTCCTATAGTCATTATTTCATCACTAAAATATTATGACCAAACACATTAGCAACTTCCCTTGGGTCAACAAGAGAGCCCCGTGCACCCTTGCCATAAGAACCCTGATACGGGGATGTAGCTAGGACTGGTCTAGATCCTGAGGCCAGATGATTTTGACAGAAAGATGCCATTAACTTCTAAAATGCTTGCAGTCATCTACAGAGTTGAATGTGGGTGTTGATAATTTCTTAGGCTGAGGCACACTTCAGTCCTGCCCATAGACATTGACCTTGAGCAGCACATGCTGGGTTTCCTAGGGCAGGGACTCCCATGGTTTGTTTTTTGGGCTGTCATGGTGTGGTGGTGGCAATGCAGCAGTACCTCCTATCCTCCTCCTCCTCACTTCGTTTGACTTTAATTGTCAATATGCCACAAGAATATGTATGTGCAACACACCTTCCCTTCTCCCCTCTGTAGTAGGACCCTGCTAGCATTTAATTTGTCTATACTGCTAGCAACAGCGAAGCCTCGTGGGTTGTCTCTGGCTCCTACCTTCTCTTTGGGATTAAATGGTGCTAGGAAGTTGTTCTACTTCCTCAGTACATATTGATTACCCAGAGTATATTGTTCATGAGGGGTTTTCTCCACTCTTTCTCTTTCTCCACTTTTTCCACTCACTCTTTCTCCACTTCTCCACTCTAAACTCACTCTTTGTGAGTTTAAACTGTGAGTCAAAATCACTCATACTGTGCGAAACCTGGAGGAAAACACTGCACATAGAGAGAGGAGGTGACATGACTTAGAACAGGAGTCATTGCTTCCTTTGACTCTTCGTGGGTCAGGCCTGCACAAGTGAATGCGTGAGTACCAGAGTACTTAAACCAGCAGAAAACTGATGCAAGAGAGAGGAGACTCCACATGTAATCCCAGCAACTCCAGACACTCCTGATACGTGAGGATTGCCTTTCCTTGCTGTGTAGAAGACCCAGGAAACCCCAACTAACTCCCTTCTCTCCTTACACACAGGGTCACACGCACTCAGCTGCATGATCACACCTTTGCTATGCACACAGAATAAAAGTAGATGAACAGTCCAGGGTAATCCACCCTAGGGCTGAAATACCTTTAAGAAAGAGCTCCAGGAGAACTACCCAGTAGTACTTCTCAGCATCAAAGCATTGTGAGTGTTAGGATGATGAGTTAAGCCTAGATGAAGTTCTGGAAGCCGCTTGTGGACGGATCCTCTGTGGAGCACCTGAGGAAGCATCCATGACAAAGTAGAGCAAATCATGGAGCATTCAATAAAGATCTCAGCTGTCCCATAAGTTAAAGCAAAATCCGTCATTTTTGAGTCGATTATTTTTCTAATCAAAGACAAACTCCAAACTTACAGCAAAATAAATCCTTCTGTATTCTATCTATCTGGCACGCTGTTGGTACAGAAGCTGAGAAAGGTCTGTGTTTCCCACAGCGCCACACCTCTGATGGAAGAGTGCAAACAGCCTGCATGAGCAGCCTCCTGGATCTCGAACAGAGCTGAAGCAGGACACAGACTCATCGCTGTGCAATCCCTGGCCTTGTGCTGCCCAGCATAAGCCATTCCAAAGCAGTTCTTTTCTTCATCATTTTTCCTGAATGCAACACACACAGAAGGCACTGGATTACCACCATCTCCTGGACTATACAGGTGATCTGGTGTCAATACCCACAGCAATAGTTCCCTTGGCTTGCCCTGACAGGCTACCTGCAGTCCTTGCTCAGAGGACTCACTCCAGAATATACATCCACCCATGCTGTAATTCACTTCATTGAGGCTAACCGTGGCATTACCCTTCACCATAAGGTCACTAGCATTTCAACTGAATCATCTATGTTCTTTTAACATAAGTCACTGAGCAATCATGGCTTGGTAAAACGTTCAGTCACAACAGATGTGGGCAGAGTTTGGATTAGTCACATAGGATGAAAAGGCTTTGTCAGCCACTCACCCTTAGAAATGACATTTCCATAAAAATACATTCAATTTAAAAAGCAATTGATTTGTTGTATATGAAGGAAAGCCTCCTTCTGACTGAACTTTTGTTCATCACGAGCATCAGTGAAGCCTTCACTGAAAACCAATCATCTGCTTCATGCCCAGGGCAGCAAGCACCTGTCTTTGAGAAGGCTTCTGACCCCATGTGGTCATCTTCTGCTTCCAGTGGGTCCGCATGGGAGAGGCAAAAGGGAAGGAAATGCTCAGTTCCCTGATGCTAATCCAGAAAGAGCTGCCATCTGAGGGATGCGACAGATGGACTAGCAGAGGTCTGTCCCAAAGAGTGATTATATCCCCACAATTTAATGCACATTTTCCCTCTAGAGGAAGCCCGGCAAAACCTCTTGGGGATCCCAAGGACAGTAGGTTTTTTGGAGGAACGGTAGGACTTAAGGGAAACAGAAATGAGCCTGAACACACAAACACCCTTAAATCTTGATGCCTATGTTGATGAATGAATGAAAATAGACATTTGCACTACTATACTCAAAACCAAAGGAAATAATTAAAAAGAAAACCAAACTAAGAAGTTCAAGCCAAAGCCTTGATTGAAGTATTTGCCAGCCGTCCACTCAATACTGGAATAATTGCTCCTTGCACGCTTCAGCACAAACCCTGCCCGAATGGGGCTGCAGAGCACAGTGTGGCAAGGCAGTAACCTCCAGCAAGCGTGTCCACCCGACCATGGGCTCCCTGCCATTTCAACACCCCCCGTTGTTCTCTGCCTAACACAGGCATCATGGCACAGGGGCTGTCATTTCTATCTCCGAGCACCTCTACATCACAGCAACTCCCGCAGCAGTGTGATGCCAACTCATGTCCCAGGGGGAAGCAAATTAATGGTTTCCACACAGCGTGTTTTTGTAGCCCGCATTGACAATCATGGTGTGGACCATGGAGGAATTTTGTCTGATCAACAGCTTTTGCTCCAGAGGTGTCTAAGGCTCAGCTTTAAGTGGAATTTAACTGTGTCTCCTGCCATTAAAAAAAAAAAAAAAAAGATAAAGGACTGCACAAACTTTGCAGGTGATCACTGCAAGCTGGATCCTGTGAAGAATTCACCAGAGGCAGGTGGACATCTGTAAAGCAAAGTCAAGGCTGAGATCTCACTCTTTCTGGCTCAGATATTCAGCTAAAATGTTTTGAATGAAAAAAGTTGGTTGGCTTGCAGTCATCAGTCCACTGTGGATTCAGGAGAATCTCCAGTGGGAAAAAGAAGCTTATTAAACAGATGCTACAGAATACAGCAATATGGGGCAGAAAGGAAAATGATATTATGAAATTGCTTCTGTCTCAAATACCCTGTACAGTTTTTATTAAAGTCAACAGGAGTTGCACACACAGCTCCAGAAGCAGGCACAGCCCATCAACAGAGCGTTAAAGCACAAGCTATGGGGAAAATTGAAAGGTTTGAACTAATGGAAAGGTTTGAACTGATGGCTAAATAATCACAGGACTCGCTGCTTTTTACATACAGCAGGACTTGTAGATCTTAGAAGAAAAGGAATTTTGCACCATTTCCTATGCAGAGAGGTGCAGCAGCCACCCCACAGGCAGTCCCCAGGCTGAGGAAACAGTTTGGCACTTCCTCCTCTAATGGAGAAGCAGAAGCAACTATGCAGACGCAAGTAAGCAATAAAGCTTGCTGAGATTTTTGCTCCTCACACAGGGAAGATTTATTTTTCATGTAGTGATATTAGACTGCTTTATGCACATTCTTTTGTTTTTTTCCCCAGGCCGGGTGAAGTATTAATGGCACTTTTGAATTTAAACACCCATGGACTATGCTGAGTGACTGGTGTGCATTAGGTAGCAGTCATGCATCATGACAAACTCCACAGCACTTCACAAGATTAGCTGCACAAAGAGAGCCTTTCACTTACCACTGAAATGCAGCCTTCTTGCTTTTCAGCTGCTGAAGAGTGCAAGCAACTGTACACCACGACCTCGGGCAAGAAATGAAATGCACTTCTATAAATCCGCCAGTAGAGCTACCAGCTTCTCCAGTAGACCTACCAGCATCTCCCCACACCACTGCACAGCAGGGGACTTGTGAGAGACCACGGCGTACTCCTAGCCCACTCCCATGGCAAGCAATGTCACCCAGCATTAGCTACAACTAGGTCACATCACCTCACAGCTGCAGATGACAAGATCATGCATATAGAGTAATGAACTAATGAAGCCATGGAGGGAGCTTGGATTCAGGGTCCTGGTTAGATACCTGTTTGAAGAACCACCTTTCTGCTCTGTATGGAAACAGTGGTCCAGTGAAACGTCTGAGAAAGAGGCAGGGAGTTAGATGCCTCTCTGTCCCACACAGAAACTGGAACATCCCTAAGATTTCCACACTGCGCAAAGTGACTTCATGAGTCATTCAGCGCTCCCTTTCAAGGACTCCCACCTATTTATGCAATGAAAAGCAAACAGAAGCTCTAGCTATGGTTTAATGATGTCATTGCAGAGCTAATTTCTTTGCTACAAATCCCTGCAGGCTTTAAATTTGCCCTCTAAGTTCATACCAGGTTTGTAATTTACACTGTTGAAAGGCAACACCAACTCATACCAGTCAGCTGAGTGTGTCCCAAATAGAGGACTCCAGACATGTGAGAAAGAAAAAATCCCATTAACGCAGGAAACTTCTGTTGCTGTGGGATTTCTCATCTCTGGCATAAAGAGCTTCTTCCTTGGGAGGGTAGTGCAGCACTGGAACAAGGACCCAGAGACAGGGTGGCATCTTCAGCCTTGAAGGTTTTCAAGACTTGGCTGTACAAAGCTACATCTGATGTGACCCAGTATCAATGATACTCCTACTTCAAGTGAGAGGTCAGACTAGAGCCCTTTGCAACCAAAATTTCTATGATCCTGTGAGCTCTTCCTGTAACCTCAGTATATTTCTGATGCAAAGAGCTTTCCACACTAAAAATGAGAAGGCATGCAGATTTGCATGAGATGAAAGTNTTCAAGTGGGAGGTCAGACTAGAGCCCTTTGCAACCAAAATTTCTATGATCCTGTGAGCTCTTCCTGTAACCTCAGTATATTTCTGATGCAAAGAGCTTTCCACACTAAAAATGAGAAGGCATGCAGATTTGCATGAGATGAAAGTATACTTGCCTTTAAAAGATCTTTAAATGAAAATGACCGGCATTTGAGAGGGATGTATTGATGGACTCGTGCAGCTGTGCACAATACTGAGGGCTATTTAGGGGCAGACCCCGAGAAGACCCTGACTGCTCCCACATGCAGTGATGCCAGCCCTCTTACTAAAGAAGGGAAAGTCAGAGAGGGACAGTTGACCTTTAAGATGCCAGCACAGTTGTGTTAAATTTCCATTCACAGTGAGAAGCCAGTCAAATGTCACCATTCATTGTAGAACTGGTCAAAGCACAGGGCAAAGCTGCTGCATTTTTCATACTAGAGGTTTGAAACAAGCCATTTTTATTTTTCATTTCTCATTCAGGCCAGAAGTTTTAGCATGAAGTCTTCCCCGCAAAGCAAATCGAGCTGTAGAGCCTTTTATTCATCTTTCCCAACCTCACGTGCTTTAAGATTTCCATAAAGCAGAAAGCATCTGTATGAAGACTCTGCCCGAGATGGAGGTAACTGCCAACACCGAGTCACGTGTTATTTCACTTGATGATGGGCACCGTCACCTTAATTCAGTTTCATATAACATAAATTGATTTCTTTGCAGGAGAGCAACTGTTGTCAAGTGTTGCATACTCTTTCGTGTTCCAGTTGCCCCTTTTACCTTCTCATTGAAAAGTATCCTCTGTTAATCCAGGTTATGAATCAAGCCTCATACTAGGCTCACCGCGCTGCTCTGCACCAGCGTGACTAACGCTTGCCCCTTAAACATCCTGTGACCTTTCTAACAAACTTGTCTGATACTGAGCAAATTCAGGTTTGGAAAGGCAAGCCTGAATAGCCCTCACATCATAAAGCTCTTGAGTACTTGTTCAGTTGCCTTCTCGTTCAATGCTAGGGTTATTTAGGTCTGTCAGCTCCCAAAATCTGACGGAGAGGGGTTTCCTGAGGTGCCATCAGCTGGATAGCAGCAGGGAGACAGAGTCAGCTTACCCTGGGGTCCTACAAGCCAAGGCACAGGGAACAGGGCTGCTGTAGATGCAAATCTCTCCAGGCTGCACAGATGGACATAGGCAGCTCTTACCAGGCTGAAATGTTATTTTGCTCAGTGTGGAGTATGCCTCTAGGGAAATACAACAGGACCTCTGTTTCCCAAGGGAAACAGAACAGGACCTGGATGCAGATAAATCCTATAGACATTCTCCAGCCTCTGACTTTTTATTTCGTTAGAAAAGAAACTTAATATTTTTTTTAAAAAAACCTCTTGTATTAGTTTCTTTCCTAAAAAGCAAAGTGTCTCTTCGTGGCGGCTTTGGAACAACCTCAAAATGGGAAATGTGGGTGCCTGATACACAAATAGTTGGAGTTTGCAAAGCACCTGGAACTACAGTTTTTGACTTCTCCTTTCAGCAGTTTCCCAGTCAGACACCTTCGATATTGATTTCATTGTCACCGTTGTTAACAATTTCACAGCTCAGAGAAGGGATAAGAATTTTAACACTGAATTCCTCTGCTAGTCCTCAAAATGTGAGCATGTCTGTCTGCGTTTGCATGCAAATGTGTGTGTAGGGCTAGAAAAAAGGAGGAAAATTAAATAAACCATATAGGCCACCACCATATGCATAGTGAGTTCAGAGGGTGATCGGTTTACTGTTCTGTAAGGAATTTCCTATAAAGGGGCTCAAGATTCAAGAAGCTGGCTTTTAGGCAGCTTTGCCATTCACAAAATCTGGAGTGAAGAGTCTCAGCAGAGGTTATGAACCAACAACTTCAGAGTGGGTGGTAAAATTAGATGAAATCAATCTTTCCATCCCTCAGAGCAGACACAGCAGCAGGTGTGGGTGGGGACTGAAGGTGCACCACAAGGGAACACAAACAGCCTAAAAAAACCACCTCCCAAGGCAGAATGAGATCATATCTTGTTGCCAACACTGAGATAATGCTCATGCTGTCTGCAAAATCATTATGTTCCAAGTAACCCACCCTGAAGCCTAGAAAAGAACTGAGAAAAGAGACAAACTTTTCTTTTAAATTTCCTTCTATGTGGAACTGGCTCTGTCCTAAAGTGAATGCTATGGAAATAGCCAGGCCTTATCGAAAATTTCTAAAGAGGAAAAACGTCACCTCCAATTATTTTGCCATGTACTGAAAATATCTTGATCTTAAAATATCTTGAGAAAGACCCTGCGACTGAAAAAGTAATGCATTTGGTCTCTGCATGTGTCAGTGGTGCTTCTTGTCCCTCACTTTGTGAACTCCAGATTCAAAGAAAAATCTGTAAGAAAAGAAAAATGATGACAAAAGACCTCAATACCCTGAGAATCATCGCTCTGCTCCTCAAGGAACGTCACTGTGAAAATGGTCACAGTGATGTCAGCTCAGAAGAAGGCGGCAACAATTGTGTCCTGTCTTTTGGTGCTAGCAGATATCACAGTGAAGAAACGTAAGCTCATTGATTTCTGCTACAGTGATGGTGTGAGATACCATCTAATCTTTTATATGCGTTTGCGAATATAGTTAAAAAACAGTGTATCTTCACAGCATCCTTTCTGTAAGACAGGCTATTATTCAATTCCTACAAGGCCAAGAGCAAATAATACTAACATGACCAGATTACAGAGAGTGTTAAATCTTTCCTGTGATGTAGCGGCATGTCCTTAGGAGTACGTGCCAGCAGCACATCTACTGATCTGCCTGTAGTAAATCTGATCTTATCCTTTGGTTAAAGAAGTTCTTTTAGGTACACTGGACTATGCAAAACATTGTGTGCAATCTCATACCTATCTTTCCCTATATCTACCTTGCCATATCTCTATTGAGATCATTTTATACTGTTCAGAAACGTATTAATTGGACCACAGGTGACATAGAAAGTGGATTATTTCTACGACTTTTTGAGAGAGCCTGATAATGTAACTGTTTTCATAGCGAGGAACTGAAGACCCCTTTTCTCATTGCTTGGTGGGTATGTGTGTGCCTGGTGAAAGGGACATCCCCAGTCAGCGAGGGCTGTGTCTGGCCTTCCTTACACAATATATCAGCTCTCTAATCTAACAGTCCTCCTAAATCCTCTGGATACAGTCTCATTACCTGGGTGTGCAAGATCCGCATAAGGGTTAATGGCTTTTTATTTGGCCAGCAAGAGCCCTGGCTCCTACTTTATGAGTTGTGAGCTGAAGTACAAAGAAACTNTTATTTCTATGACTTTTTGAGAGAGCCTGATAATGTAACTGTTTTCATAGCGAGGAACTGAAGACCCCTTTTCTCATTGCTTGGTGGGTATGTGTGTGCCTGGTGAAAGGGACATCCCCAGTCAGCGAGGGCTGTGTCTNCCTATATCTACCTTGCCATATCTCTATTGAGAGCATTTTATACTGTTCAGAAATGTATTAATTGGACCACAGGTGACATAGAAAGTGGATTATTTCTATGACTTTTTGAGAGAGCCTGATAATGTAACTGTTTTCATAGCGAGAAACTGAAGACCCCTTTTCTCATTGCTTGGTGGGTATGTGTGTGCCTGGTGAAAGGGACATCCCCAGTCAGCGAGGGCTGTGTCTGGCCTTCCTTACACAATATATCAGCTCTCTAATCTAACAGTCCTCCTAAATCCTCTGGATACAGTCTCATTACCTGGGTGTGCAAGATCCGCATAAGGGTTAATGGCTTTTTATTTGGCCAGCAAGAGCCCTGGCTCCTACTTTATGAGTTGTGAGCTGAAGTACAAAGAAACTTTGGGAACAGTCAAAAGTCACGGGAGAAGTCATAGGGAAGCGGAACTGAAGATGACCAAATGAACTCGGTGTCCAGATCACGAGGCACAGCCCTAAAGAGCTTACACAGCTCGTAGCAAAACAAGCAAGGATGACAAATATTTATGTAATGGGTATTTGGAATGCAAATGGTGTGCATTGGGTAACGCGGTGCAAAAGTTCCCTGTGATAACAGCAGACCTTGCTTAAGGGTATAGGGATACTCTTTCCATAAGGTAGCACCTACCACAATTTTATTTCACATGCATTCCCCCGCCCCCTGAGGTGCCCCCCAGGCACATCTGACTGTCACTATGGAGCCAGTAGGTAAAATAATAGCTCAGCCTCTCACGGCCACTCCATTCAAGGAGATTGTTTGGATTTGGTTGTTGAGTTTGCTTGTTTTCAAAATGATGATGTGACTGTTACTGGAAAGATGAGTCAGTGAAAAGAGTTTTGTCATTCTGGAGGCAAGGGTTATTCGTTGCTTTTTAAAAAAACGTAACCCCAAGGGGCCTCAGGGCAGCCTCTCAACAAAGTTTTGGCTCCACTCTCTGACATTACCCTCAAAAAAGACAAATATCCTGAGCCATCTGGTGTCTGTGTTTGTGTTTAATAGACCTTTCTCTTGCCTCAAGTAAGAGGGGTTTGTTTGATCAAAAGTGGGTGAACCATAAATATGTGACACTGAACTGTATTATTTCATAGTAAATGAGTAGGTAAGCAGCAGCATATTTGAGCACAAGGTAATGCTAACTTTGGCTGGTGTACTTTGCTATTTTCAATCTCCGCAGTACCAGCCATGTCATATGGCAAAACTTCCTTTCCTTCTGAACAGTCCTCTGGAATCTGAGATAAATGAAGCAGTTAAATATCAAATGAGAGAAATTACTTAAGTGGGCATCATTTTTAAACTGCATGCTTTTAGACTATTAGAAGAGTGTTTTTCTTGGATCAGAGTTACAACACTGAACGCACCAATGCTAAAATCATGCTAGATTTTGAAAGTTTAATAACAGAGTAGCTACAGCTATTTTTGAACATTTGCACTGTCTTCATAATCTTCAGGGGTTTTTTTTGCTTTTACACACATAAACCCCAAAGCCTTGTGCCTCAGCTACAAAACCTCATGAGGAGGACCGCATGTGATTTCGGGCTCCTTGGTACAAGACAGACACTGGACAGATACTGGAGCAAGTCCTGCAGAGCACCACCAAGGTGCCTGGGGTTGGAGAACTGGATGTGTTTTGGAGGTGTGCAGAGGCCCCTTTCCATTGAAATTATTTTATTATTCTATCCTTTACCACTTCTTTTTCCTCCTCAGTGACCAGTACATACCATCCTGGTAAGCCTATTGACTTCACCCCACTTTTGCAAATAAGGATGTATAGCCCAGGCAGTGATTTGACTTCACCAGGTTTCTAGATGCGGTTTGAGACAGTGTTTTCGTTACTTAAAAACTGAAACCTGGCCCCTGTGTTAGCAGAGCGGGCCTGGTAAAAAGCCATACAGAAGTTTGCAAAGGTGAATGGTGCTCACTTGCCAAGATGGCCACTTCAGAGCCACCATCTCTTCTTCCCATTGCAGAACTTGAGCCAGCACCACTTTCTTCTAGGGTCAGGCAAATCAGTTTCCCCAATCTCCCCAAAGTTCCTCTGGTACTGTCTGTCCAATACATATTAAAGATATTTTATATTAAAATAGGTCAGAACCAAGCTTTCTAGAGCATAAAAATTCTCTCCCTTGACTTTGTTCTCCATTTCTCGTTTAGTTTCCTTTACTCATTAATTCATTCTTCTGCAACTTTCTTTTTCTCTCTCATTTTTCTTTTTAATACTTTTCTAAACTTACTTACCATTTGATCTCCAAGAACATTCCTTTAACCCTACTTTTTCTTATAAAATCCCTTTTCTTCTGTTTCTGATTTTAGCTTCTTTCTTCACTGCTACCATTTCTGCTCTTGTTCTTTCTACTTTTCTCCCTCTTTGAAAATAACTATTTCTTAAGTCCATTTTCCTACTTTCCCCATCCTCTCATATTTTCACTCCTACATCTTCTGCCTCCTTTTGTGCTCTAAACCTTTTTTTCTTTAACATGGTTTCCGCGTCACTCCATACTCCAGGCTGTTTCTCCACTATCGCTTCCCAGTTAATTTTCCCAATACCATGCCCCTAAATAAGTCGTCATGAGCTTGAAGCTTTTTCCTCTTTCCTCCTCCATGGAAAAGGGTGCAGAGCAAAACCTTGTCCCACATGTTGGTATTGGCCATGTGACATTATTCTTTTGCCCCCAAAATACTTCCAAAGTGTGAGTGAAGTTGCTAAGACATCCCAGAGGTCCTTCCCCTGCAGGAAACTCTGCTGTGTCTCCACTCCAACTTTATTTTTCTCCTTCTACCTACACTGGTCTTGCCAGATAACCTAGTAAGATGGTATCTCCGTCTGTCTCCTCCTTTTAGAAGCTGCTGCTCACTGTGTTCCCAGTGGTCACGTTTAAATAATAATTAATATTATTTAAAGCCTTCCCAAAGACTCCTGGCAAACCACACAGTTCCCTCTCCCTAAAATACAGTAACAACATCTTGAGGTGGGTTCTTCCCAAACAGAAAATGAAAACACTCATCTCTCTGTTTCCCTGCAGGACAAGCCAGACACAGCAGTCTTCTGCACGCGGTGCTCCGAGGGAGTGGCATCCTCTCCATATAAATCACATCTCAAATGTTTTTTGTAGCTAATCACTTAAGTGTATTTCCAGAAAAGCACCTCAGAACATGAAAGAAAAGACACCAGAAAAATAAGCATTTAAGAGCTGTGCTTTGCTTCCTGTCCAAGGTTAATTTTTGGATTCTCTGAAACTACAGACAGACGACAAGAAACACAGAATATTGAGAGAGTGTAATAATCCTGTGCAAACCTCTCACACCCACGCACTCTCCCTTTTCTGGGTCTGGCTGACTCATACAAGTCAACTTCAGGGAAAAAATTATTTTAAAAAAACACCCCCCACCCCCAGCAACTAATCTCCCATGGCTATAGCGAAGGTGCTTCTTTGATCTCACCTTGCTAGGACAGCCAAAACAGCACTGGCAGGTACAAATGAAGCATTAGGGAAAGAAAGCCTCGCTCAGTAGCTGATCCCTCTTCCTCAGGTGTATTTGTTTTAACACGGCAGTCAGGGTTCAGTGGCTGCAGTAGGATTAGAGGGTGACTCAGGAGTAAATGTTCAGGGGAGTTTGTAGACCATCTGCTGTGTAGCTTTTTATGCCAGCTGTTTTATTCTTTCTTTACCCACTCTGGCAAGATCTGTGAGCAAGTTCCTTTACGGCAAGTGCGAATATTGGATAACTCTGTTAAAATTTGTTTCCGTCTCTTAAGGAACAAGACATCACTTTGAACCCGATGGCCCACTTTCTGTTAGCTCCTACCCAATGGCTTTACATTAAAACCCCGGGGATAATATTTCTGCACAATGGAGGTACATGCACAGAGGACTCCGGTGCTGGGATCACCAAACCAGTCCTGAAGACACCAGACCTGAAGCCAGGAACGGGGTAGCTGCACCTCAGATGTTGTTTCCAAAACACGGACAAGACATCTTCGAGGTAGCACTGCAGGTGCTCTGCTTCTGGGACTCAAGCTAGCGTCTCTCCTTGGCGTCACACTGGTCCCTGTGCACTTATCTAGCTATACAGACCTAAGCTAGGGATTTTTAACACCAGGTACAGCCCAGGCATGCCCTCAGATGTACCCAACCCCCTTGGTAAACTCTCTTCCTCTGAGTTGAAAATTCTGGTAAATCCATGTGTGTGAACCCTGATCTTAAGGAAAATGTCAGGATATGTCCAGCAATAGCCAATAGTAATCAGTTACACAGACCACCATTTAACTATATGGTGAGAGATTCAGGGGAAACTCTCAGTAAAAGCAGAGTTTAATATTCATTAAAATCTCTTCAAAGACTCTTTTCTGTAGCAACACAATGAACTTTGCAGGGTAGAAAAGAAAGGCTTTCTTTTCCTTTGCAGGAAAACACAGCTTTCAATTAAGAGAGTATCACTGTCATACAGATTTGGACATGAAAACGACAAATTGCTTTCCATGTTCATTTCTTAGTAACGCCTTCCATCCACCTCTGTTTCACCACAATAACGGAGATAATAGAATTCCCTTTGTGTGAGTTGGGTAAACTGAAATTGTGGATCGGAGCATCTTTTCCCTACACGGCCCAAAGTGCTGGCAGAGAGCACCCAGTCAGGAAGGCTAGGATGGGATGGGTGTATATGTTGCCGCATTTCACCCACACGGGTGAAAACCCAATTCCAGTGAATTCAGTATCCAAGAGTTCGGCGGCACCGAGATGTCAGCTCTGATTTCCTGCTCAAAGCTTGATGATTCCTCATCAACACCGCTGTCCGTAAGTATTTACTGGCCAGCACATCTCACAGGCAAATTCACGAGAACAAGCCCATTACTGTGCCACCATTCCTGTCTTACCAATTTTTGGTAGCTGACTTAGGTGCCAAAATTAGAAAACCAGCCTCCCTAGCTCTGTTGGCAGTCAATGGAAAAGGGAAAGTCACTCCCAAGGACAACTCAGAGTAAGGAACTAGTGCTCGGGTGTGTTCTCCTCCATTAATCGTATAGGAAGACGAAGGTCTTGTTCAGATGTCCACACTTAGGTTCTGTACCTCTCTGCCCTCTACTTCTAATTTCTTGTCTGGAGAAGTCTCTGCAAGAGCAATAACCTGACAACCTGACTGCTCTAAACCACCGGGGCTGAAAAATAATTTTGAAGAGGCAAGACTATTTTACAGTTAAAGCCAAAACCATTGTCAGTATCGATGCTCCCACTCACATCTTTAGCAGCTCTCCTGCAGACCAAGGCAAGAGGTCTGAAAAATTCCCTAATCTTTGTCTCTGCGGTAAGATAGGAGAATCCCAGGGTAGCCTTGACCATGCTCTATGCAATCAACATGGTGCAGCTGAACTTAGCTTGGACTTGTGGATTCCTCATAGCTTGTCTTTATCTCCCATTTATACCCAAAATGGACTGCTTTAATTAAACATTCAGATAGGACAAGGAAAAGACAAATTAGAAAACACAGTTTATAGTAAAATCATGTATGACTTAGCTAGTGGCCAGCTGTATTTAATTAACCATTTGCTACATCTTAAGAACACCATCTTGCCTGTTAATTGCTATATTTTAGCCAAATAACTCTATCAAGTATATTTATCACTGAGTTTGGACTGTAAAATCGATATGGGAGACTATGAGCAGGAGCATTTTTTGAAAAAGTATAGAAGGGGCATAATTTTTTTTTTTCCCTGCTGGGAGAAATTTTCCTCCATAAAAGCTACAAAAGAGAAATAAAAATATCACTGTCCCATTTCAGAAATTCCTGGGAACAAAACCCACTATCTTACCTATGATTCTGTCAGAAAAAAACTGCTAGAAGGACTGTATAACTACATTTGCTCTAAAACAATTGGAGAGTAGCTATTTTATCCGCAAGACAGAAAACAGTTCTCTTGTCTAGGAAATGGTTTTCTACAGCGGTTAAGCATTATTTTCCTGATATTTTCCTAAAAAGACAATTGGAGAAAACAAGGATTTACATACAAAGTAGGATAACATAATGTTGTGGATTTAATGCAAGTTGGGAGCATATCAGAGATTCAAAGCAAATAAAAAACCTAACCAGAATGATTTTAGAAACCACAAGTAATAGACATCAAAGGAACTCAGTGAAAGTTAAAACGAGGAAGCACATTTAAAACACTCTGTGATAGTCTCCCAGCAAACATGATGAAGGAAAAAAAAATTTCAGATGCAATTTAATTCGCCACAGCTGACCATATCAATACATCAGCGACCACGAGAGAAGAGAACTTTTTCCTTTTAATTACATGGTCATCAGAAACAACTTTGGTCTTCATTAAATCTCTAGAAGAAAATACGCTTGGCAAGTTTGCATTATATAGCACTCTACAAATCAGTATTCTTATCCTTCATTACTTTGTTACTTCTTATTCTTCATATACCGCAAATGCTCACAGTGAATGACTAAATCCAGGGTACGAGTTTTCNAGTCTCCCAGCAAACATGATGAAGGAAACAAAATTTCAGATGCAATTTAATTCGCCACAACTGACCATATCAATACATCAGCGACCACGAGAGAAGAGAACTTTTTCCTTTTAATTACATGGTCATCAGAAACAACTTTGGTCTTCATTAAATCTCTAGAAGAAAATACGCTTGGCAAGTTTGCATTATATAGCACTCTACAAATCAGTATTCTTATCCTTCATTACTTTGTTACTTCTTATTCTTCATATACCGCAAATGCTCACAGTGAATGACTAAATCCAGGGTACGAGTTTTCACATATGCAAATCTCTGAAGTCCAGGAGATCACACAACAGCACTGACACAAGAAAGCAGAGGCAGGTGGGATTAAAAACACTGTACTTCCAACCCGTGTAATGCACGCAAGCATTTACAAATAGTCTAAACGCAAGACCATCTCTACATTTGAGCATACCGGTGGTGCAAAGCTTGGGGTGAAGGAGGAAGCCATGAAACCACTGGGTGCAGCCCTGTAACAATTCCTTGCAAAGTGAACAACACCTATTCCCACCAAGTAGGATGTCTGGACGTTGCACCCCAGTCAATTCTGGATGCTGTACCAAAGTTGTAGGTAGGCATTGCAGCTCTGCAAATTTTGAGCTATGCCAGGAACCAGGCAGGGATTGACTTCAGGACCAGGGAATGACAGGAACTCCCAAGCAGAGGACTTGACTTTCCTTTTACAGTTAGAGGGCAACCATCCACCTCTGTTACACTTGTCTTCAATGCAGACGAAATGCACCCAAGAGGTGCCCATTCCTCTCCACTGACTATAAGGAAACCTAGTAGATTGCCTGGCTGGTACAAAGAACACGCACAGGATTGTCAAAGGGATCCTTACCAAAACGTCCGTGGAGACATAACCTTCATAAGCATCAACCGTTCCTACTCATTTTTCAAAGGGACTGTCCACTGTCTGCCAGGTTAAGGCACTACATTATTTTTTATTGGGGTTTTTTCGGGGCGGAGAATCCACAAGAACCAGAACATTTTCGGGAACGGTGGGAGGATAAGCATATATTTAAAATAGTAACAAATGAGGAAATGAGTCTCATATGTCATGCTAAATGTGAACTCATCCATTGAAGAATTCTAAAAAAATGTCACTTCCCTTCCTAACAATGAAAATAGCCTCAAAAGCACTTTGAAATCCCAAATCCAGATATAACAAAGACAAAGAAGTATGGAGTTTTCTTATACGCTCAACTGAATTGATCAGAACTTATTTAGCCCTTTCACACTATAGGAATTAATCTAAAAACTTTAAAAATGGAACAGAGAAGATAATTTCTATTACCTTTTACCTATCTTCTTACAGAATTCTATTACGAGATAAAATAAATATTATCTTTTACTTTTTTTTAAAGGGCAAAGTATAGAAAAAACTAACAAAGCATAGAAAAATACAGAAATGCTATGTACAGCTGTATTACATCATCTCAGAATACTGTCTGAGGGTGACAGACTGGAGCCATAAATAATATGTTTCAAAACCTTCTGTGGCAAATGACTTCAATAAGTTGGCTGCAAAGTGAAGAAAATATTATAGCTGAAAGACAATATAGTGGAGATGGAAATTGCCACCATATAAACAGATACTAAGCTGAAAGCCAGATTAAATCATTTATCCTATGAAATTTATTTTTTTTTAAAAATAAGGAATATCTAATACATGAAATCAAAAGTTTTCCTTTGGTCTCCAGAAATATCAGTGCTTGCTTGCATCCTCCAAAGAAGAGGAAGAAGACCACCAAGTGCAAGCAGGCCTTGTGGTCCCTGTGTGGACCCTTCACAGGGTCCAGTTATGTATCTGTCGCCATTCCAGTTGTAATTCATCTGTCTGCAAATCATCTGACTGCTGCTATACAAATCAGCCAGTCATTCTAAGTCGCCTTTAAAGTCAGTGAGAAAACGTGGACTTTTGGGTGTATCTTGATACACCAACAGGTGGCAAATGCTGGGATACAAGCAGGCAGCACTCCATGACAGAAGACATGATAACACATGGGCAGATGACCTAAAAATGCTTATTAATGATATCCATGCTCTTCTCAGAACTTACTGAACTCAAGTAGTCGCAAGCAGGTATCAGAGGTAAAGGATGAAAACTCCTGCTTCAGGGGGCTGCACATGAGAGGCACCTCTACTCATAAGTTATGGCTGGAGCAGTGAACACTCCCACTGAGAAATGAAAATTGCTGTTACAGCTAACGACCCGGCTCAACACTTTTTGGAGGGGTGCTACTCCACAATGAAGAGACATTGCTTGGAAATGAGTGGGAACCCAACGCATACAAACAAGGTAAGCAACTTCTTCTCTGAGTGTGTAAAAGATAACTTCATTCAGCATTTTGAGTGATGAAGTAATACAAATGCACATACACATATGAAATTGTGACACAGCCAGAAGCAGGAAAAAAAAAGTCAATCAGATAGTAACAAGGAGGTGAGACAATATTAAGAATGTAAAGAAATTCACAGGGTACTATCAGGAGAAACTAGCTGAAATATTTCATAGAAGGGGCCATAGTCCGTGGGTGAGATCCACCTTGCACCCTGGGGAATGGACCACAGGGCTCTGCTGCACCTGGGCCAGAACAGTCATACGCTGTGGGAAGTCTGAGCAGATCAATGCTGTGAAAGTCTCATGCCTCAGCACTTGAGACCTGAGCAGGCCTGTGCCATGTCATTTGCAACCACTATAAGGCCTCTTGGCGCAGTTGTGTAAATAAGAAGCAGATCCTTTGATTTCAAAATCGGTATTTTTCAAACATAGCAAAGACCCTCTGTGGGAATGACTAAGTCCACGATAGCTGTGCCGTGGTAAACACAAGTTATTTTGAGTTATTGACTGCATAAACCCATAGAAATATATACATATTTTTAAATAGATGCTACTTCTCTGAGTAGCATAACGGTTCAGGAGAGTTAATTTTAATGTTCCACGTGGAAAATAAATTCACTCTGAGAGTAAGATTTAAGTATGAAGAGGACTGAGCAAGACAGTGAAAAATAAGTAAGGCTCCTGTGATTTAACTATGGGGTGACAGTTACAACCCTGTAATTAATTTACCTAATAAAATAAGAGATAAAATCCCATATACTTTTACCACTCAGTGATACAGCTTTAGTGGTGTACCAAAGCCTTTTTCTATACCACATACCTCAACTTTCATGACTCGAGCTCTGCCATACAGCCCAAAATGTGTGTGCCATTGCTAATATAATGATGGCAAATAGGGATCATCGGGTGTAGAAGATCAAGGAAAAGAGGATGCTTTCCTCATGAAACAGACTCTTCCTTCCAAATATTTCAGGGACGGTGCACAGCATAGCCTTCATATCTAAAGCACATCAGAAATTAGTATCTATGAAAGAATGCACTTACATAATATTTTGCTGCTTAAAAAAATGGCTGAAGCAATTTCCAGTCGATTGGGGTTATTTTGTGGAAAATGACAGCAGATTTTCTCATATTTAGAAGATTAATTGCATTTTCCGCTTGCTGCACTGATGACTTCTCAATGTCCCGTTAGTGGGTTATCAGGAGGCGTTTGCTTGCCGTTGTCCTTTCTGACAGTGTCCCATCCACTTTCTATCCCTCCAAGTCAGGGCAGACAGGAAGGTGAGTCAGTAACACCACTGACTAGAAGCTTGCTCGCTTACAGTAAGTACCGTAGCAGAAACATAAGACTGTTCTATCGCTCTCCAAATACACTTGTACTAAGCTAGGGACCATTGCTTCAATTTGGCTTCTGTTATCCAGGGTAGACAGAATTTGGCCTACGCTGTTTTACGGAAAAGGAGCTATAAGAAAACAATCACGTCTTCTACACCCACGACTCTAAATAAACAAGTTAGTAGATATGTATTCAGATCAGCAGGGAAATTATTTCCTCTTATTTCTTATGCTCATGTATAACAAAATAAAAAATAATGGTTTTAGGGCAGCATGGTCTGAGACATTTGAAAAGGGGGTTTACATTTAGAACAGAGTAGACCAGCAGTTACCAAACAGTGGTTCATCTAGCAAAACAATGACGCTGACAGTTTTTGAGATATAAAGTTTTAAAATCTTGTAATGGACAATCCTTAATAGTTTACCTCCAAGGGAAGTGTCTTCCTGACCCTAAATAGGAAGTGGCTGACTTTCATCCTGGAACATGAAGTTTTATAACCTCTCCCATGTCATTTTCTATTTAAAGTAACAGCAGAAATTCTTTTTCGGCGCCTCCTAAAACTTTTGCCAGAGTAATGAGTTCTGAAAATCTGTGTGCTTTTGGAGAGACACATTTAATCAGTTTGAGGTGTATTGCCATTTTAACTTCACTGGGAACTCCCTTGAGCTCATGCTTTTGCAGAACCTAAAGAAAATTTTGCATATACCTACTGCATCACCCCTTGTTTATTTCTTCACAGTATCTAATAGCCTGACCTTTCCATCTGCCTCATGCAGCAGCCTATTTTTATGGCTTCCTCTAAACCTTTTCCTGCTGAATTCTTATTTCAGAGAGGATCAGAGTTCAACACAGTGACTCCAGCTATATCACTTTCCAACAAGGTTTTCTAAAATGCTGCTGGACATAGTCTCCCCTTCCACTAACATAAGACTCCTTGACAGACTGCCTGCAGGCAACAAAAATGTGCCTGGAAAAGTGAAAAACTGGTCTAAGAGGTGTGTGTAAGACTGTATTACAGGTCCTCTGACTAACAGCCCACAAGTCTAGTCCGGCAAGTATTTGGGGGTTACCCTCGTGGTACGCACAAATATATCCCAGGAGAGGCACCGATTGGTTCTGCAACAACACAGCACCACAACATGGTCCACATTAGCCTTTAGCATTCCTGATGTAGCCCCACATCTTTTTGACACACACCTTGCATCAAATGCCCCCGCAGCCTGAAATGTCAAAACATCTGATGCTAGAATAAACATAAAATCTTCAGCTCTTACACATGAAAATATTTAGCAGGAGTATGGAAATTGCTCCTCCACCAGAAGAAAATGTCTTTAGTGAGGCCAGCAGCCCTGAGCACAAGACCTAAAATCCCAAACTATGATTTGCAGGAGGTTGTGAGTCTAGAGGAGTCTGATTGCTTCTCATAAAAATCCTTGAAGAAATAGGATGTCATCGCTAAGAATATAAACATGTACTAAACAATTGGAACAGAACTTTAGATAGGCAAAATAATCTTATCCTGTGTGCTGAGGCAGATCTGTCTAGACTGCTTTCCTTATCTTGTAGCCAAACTGTTCTCCCTGTAGCAGTCAGTTATACCTTTCACCGGGCTCGCTGTCCAGACACACAAAAATATCGAGGGGAGGAGCTCTGTAAAAGCACATGTCCTGTTAGGCAAAAGCTGTTGGAACTGTGTCACCAGATAAAGCCAATTTCTTTCAAGCACGTTGGGTTGGAGTGATTAATGAACATGCTACTGTGCCAGCAGCAGAAAAAAATTAAAGAAAATAATCTTAGATTGAAGAGTCGAACAAGTAAAAGTTGCAGAGGAGCTGAATCCCTACAGATACACAGGAGGCAACAAAAAAGATTTATACACTGCATCATTCTATATCTTCAGTCAGTGTCAGTGGAAAGACAGACAGTAACAGACTTTCATCTCTGACACTAGCCAGCTTGGGTGGACTTGGTCTTTATCCATTCTCGTTTAAAGTCAGAGGGAACAAAAAAACACGGAATAGGAAAAAAAATAAACGAGGTGGGCTACACTGAAAATAAAACGTAAGAATAATGTCTAAAGCAAAGGTACAAAAAATTATACCAAAATGGAAGGATCCGTGGCTGATCTAAGACTGAAGACCCAATATGCTGGAGGAAAAGAGAGAAAGTGTTAACCAAGTCTTCAATGACAGACCACACTGTGACTAGAATCTGAAATAGGGAAAAAACCACATAAATCTCATGCCTTCTACCAGGAAACCCAAAATTAACATTTCCCTGGGCATCTCAAATTTTGCATGAAACAAATTGTTCACTCCAGATTAACGTTTCTGTAGTAAGGACTATGATTTAATACGCTCAGCAAGATAAAAAATCAAAACACTACATGAAAAGAGGTCTGAGGCAAACTATCTTTTTTTCATTTTAAGTGTGACATTGATGCTCCACATCAGCTACTTAAACCTTAAACTTAAAAGATGATGAAAACCAGAGGGAGGGAATTACTTAAGAGGCATTATAATAATGATTAAGTTTCTCTATTTTGAAGTTCCTATGTCCATATTTTAATAAACGCTCAGAACATTGAAGTACTCACCACAGAAAGAAAACGCTCATGAAGAAAACATGTAAAAGACAACTACTTTCTTGTGCGTTCAATGTGTATCTCTCAGCCAAAAGTTTCAAATCACAGTTTTGCCCACAGAGAGCTTCGCTACATCCCAAGTTCCATGTTTACAGAGGAGAACCTGATCTGCAAACATGGACAGGTGTTTCTTGCACAACCCAGGGTGACACAGTGGTGGAAATTCCCACCATGACACAGTTTAAGGGCTGTCTGCTGAGGCAAAAGGGGCATGCTGACTATGAGATTGTGTCCCTGGACTCTTCTCACTTGCTGGGTCCTTTGGAGTGTGCTCGTCTACCCTGGAACAAACGGGGAGATTTCTAGAAGACCAAAGACCATGAGAAGAAATATCATTTTCTCTTTGTACACCACCAGCAACATTTCAAGATGTGTGACCCTCATTTCCAAAGATAGGTCCTTCCAAGGAATGCAAGGCTGCTATCATTTGGAAGGTCAGCGTACAAGAAATCTGCTTGACTTATGATCACTGAACAAACCTATTGCCTGGATTCAAAGAACACTTGCATTAAAAAATATCAAATAGAAGTTCAGACTATTTATTTTTATTCCTTTTTGTATCTTATTTTTAATACTTTGTTGGGGAACACTTGTCAGTTGTATATTTGTTGATAGGAACACGGGAAAATAAACAGAAGCTGCTCACTTCTACAGTCAGTGGAGTCTCCTGGGTTGCACAGAAGTATCTGCAGTACTATTCAGAATCAGCCACACACAAGGTTTAACTACCTACCCTCTCTGCTTGAAGTGTGTGGAAAGATTACAAGTTACTTGGGAGAAAATTAAAGCAGAATCAGTTTTCAGTGTTGAAAAAGAATCAGCTAGAACCAAAGAGATGCTTTAAGGACAACAAAAGGATTTCATTTCATTGAACAATTTTTCCTGGCAAGAATCTAAGACCATAGCAGGTACTTAAGTTCTCTGCTCATGCCTCATATATACTAATGTTCATCACCAACTATATCAACTATATATGGTGCGGTTGACACGTCCGAGGAATGGACTGCCACACAGAGGGACCTGGACAAGCTTGAGAAGTGGGCCCACGTGAACTTCATGAGGTTCAGCAAGGTCAAGTACAAGATCCTGCACCTGGGTTGGGGAAATACTCAGTATCAATACAGGCTGGGGGATGAAGGGATTGACAGCAGCCCTGCCAGGAAGGACTTGGGGATACTGGTGGATAAAAAGCTGGACATGAGCCAGCAATGTGCGCTCACAGCCCAGAAAGCCAACCGTATCCTGGGCTGCATCAAAAGAAGTGCGGCCAGCAGGCTGAAGGAGG
>VZSC01004540.1:64105-84423 GCA_013398225.1 Steatornis caripensis
GGGGGGAGAAGGAAGTGGTGGTTTTCAAAACCTCTTTCTTCTCGTTGTTGTTCTTTTGCTAAGCCGTAAAGGTTCCCTCGGAACTCCCAGCGAAAGGACTTGAGCGTGTGTTTCTGTACGTAGATTAAAAAAAAAAAATCTTTCCGAAAACACTACAGTTACCTTGCTGAGTGCTAGCAGAGACGTTCTTTCAGCTACATCCGTGCCCGAGTCCTCCTTTCCTGAATATCACCCGAGATTAGTTTTAACCTAAAACAGAAACTTTTTGTTGCTTCCAGGCAACTAGAAAGTGAAACCAACTAAAAGCAAAAATGAAACTTTTTCAGCTGGTTTTTATTGTGCGGAGTAAAGAAAATAAGCAGTAGAAATAAGGGAAAATATGCTGGGTAGGAGCAAATCGTGCTTTATGAGTGGCATCTCAAGACATGTTAGTAATTTGTTTAACCTTGTCAAAGGCAATTTATTAGCTTCCTTGGATGTTAAGTGTTATTCCAGAACATCTCATGTCATGAATTAATTTCTGCGAAATGTTCATTGTTTTTAGAGTTTAAGTCTGCATTTGATCAAGTACGTATCTGGTTATAAATGTCTCAAATTATCACGAAGCCTTGAAATCTCTTGATTTTTTGCTGCTGAGTACTTGGTAGCTTCTTAGAAGCTATAGGTCCCAGTTCAGCTGAGCTTTGATCTTAAAAGAAGCTATTTTGTTTTTATGGCAATGGGTAACTTTCTGCTTTATGCAGCATAGAAATTTAACTGTAGCCATGATGTGAATCTGCATCCATAGATGTGTTTCTGTTCTGTGCCATGAAATAGTATGGATCACAGCAACTCAGCAGTCCTTAAAATTCAGATAATACAATCAGTTAAATTTTTTTCTGCCTTCTTTTTTTTTTTTTAAAGGAAGTGGTCTCAAATAATTCTGAAATTTAATTACGAGATGAATGGAGAAGTAGCAAGCTTTCAGGTAGGGAGAAGGCTGTGCACATATGTGAAAGTTGGAAATAGATGAGTATCTATAGTACTCAATGCTGCAAATTGATAGAGTTATTAACAGCTGGTGTCCCTGCCAAGCATGGGGGAGCAGGAAGGGTGCTGATCAAGTTTGGAAACACGACATCTAGTTCTAGATTCACTCTGTGTATACGGAGTCTACACAAGTCATCTTGATGCATATGGATTTAATTTGGGACTTGTTTTGGTAAACTACACCAGAATGGTTTTTCTGGGGATTTGGGGCGGGGGGGGAATTGACATACTGAATCAGTTACATCCAGGTATTGGACACTGGTTTTGGCAGATGAAGCCTTGGTTAGAAGAGATGCAGCATCTTGTCCTCAGAAAGGCCAGGACTTGGTGATCAGTTGCTTAGGTCACTTTATCAGAGTGAGAGCAATCTGCTTTGAGCAGTTACAGACTACTGTAGATGATAATGTTAAAACAGAATTAGATGAGTGTCTCAGTTTTTTCAGGGCAGGTGGAGATCTTTTGAGGCTTTTTGCTGTATGGCAAGCTCTAGGTATATGAGTTACTTGAGGCTCAAGTCATTACACACAACACTTAAGTTACCTGATTTCAATCCCTTAGTGGCATTTTTACCTTTTTCAAGTTGGAGTTACTACTAGTTTGTGAACTTAAAACTCAAAAGCTTTTGATTTTTATAGGCAATAATGTAATGGAATTGCAGAAACTTGAATTATGATTCAGACTAATAACTCATTTGCTTTGGGCTGTGAGTCTGTGGATCTTGGGATGCTTTTGTTTGTTATTCTTTGCCTGGTGGACATTTAATTTTACTTGAATTTGGACATACATCAGCTAACTCAGTGTCATGATGATGATTTTTTTGGCTCAGGATATCTCAAAGAGATCCCTCATAATTGTTATTGCAACTTTACTTAACTGAACATGCTTCTGCAGTGTTCTGTCACAGAACTTACTAGGAAGCAAAATCCTTAAAGCTTGACTTCAGGAGAGGTACAATTTTTCATCTTTGTCAATACTTTCTCTTAAATGTTTTTAACTTCTAAATGCTTTTAGGCAACATGCCAATTTACCTTACTGGCAGGTCACTTCTGAAATAGCATATGCTATTGTAAGTGTGTTGGTCTCCATGAATATTGAATGATTTAAAGGTGTTAAGTGCCGGTGTTCTGATTGTCTATTGATACCTGTCAAAGTGGCAAATCCTACCACCTAGTCCAGTCCACTTTTTGGGGTCGTTGGGGGGAACTGGCAAAGGTACAGTCTTTCCCAGACAGACAGATGCTAGAGAAGACAGGTTTTGGGAGGCCGAAGGCCCACTTCCCAGACAGCATTGTTGTCTGCAGCCATTAATGTTTGTTGTCAGTGCCTCCTGGAACCTGAGGAATTCTTATCTTCCTCCAGCATCCAGCAACTCTGTACCTTTTTCTGACCTCCAGCTTCTAATTTTTATGGGATTTCTAGTTCAATCTCTGCTGAAATGTCTACAGGTAACATGTCGTGTTTCATCAGTGTGTTTCTGTGATCTAAAATATGAATTAGATCCTTTGTTATATCTGTCAATAACACTTCATATTTTATCATCCATTTCTTCAAGACTGTTGGCTTGGGGAAATTCTCAGGCAATTTGTAGAAGAATTCAACTTGGCTGCACTTTATAGTGGATGAGTTGAATTGTGAGCCATTGCTTTTCCTGTAGGACCAGATCTAGTAAAAATAGATTTGACTTGGACTGTCAGCTCTTTGGCTTAACTAAAAGATACTGTCTGTATCTCAGGAAAGTGATAATAGTTCGGAATGAGCACATTGCTGCTTTTTCTCTTCAGCAAACACAAACGATGTTTATTTTACTTGTGGGGCCAATGTTTCCTGAGCTACAGAAATGACCATTTTTTTGCTGATGCTTTGCCATATGCAGAAAACTTTGAGCTTCCTTGATGCTGATGTTCACTTGATGCCTGTAGAAAAACACTATTAGACTTTTTCTTAAACTTGTCTATCCCTAAATTTTAGTCGCTTTGTTTATGTCCGGTAGTATTTTGGATTGTCATACTGGTGTCTGTATTTTGTAGGGCTAATGGGGTAGAAGGATGTTTAGAAAATGTCTGTAACACTTAGTAGTATCACATGTTTCTTGTAGGTTGTCATCTTTAATTGTTCCAATTAATTTACATTTAGTTTCAGATGGAACAAATATTTTTTAAGTCATCGTTGTTCCATCCGCCCCCACCCGAAGATCTGGTCCTGTTCCAGCTGCTCGCATACTCTTGAGCCTGTAACCAGTGCAAATCTTTAGTCTTTTTAGCTACGCTGTCATAGATTACTTTAACAAAATGTAAATGGAAATAGAATTTGCTATGCCCTTTTCTCAATAATTAAATAGAATTTTTAGCTGTTGTTTTCATGCTGGACTTCCATGTATAATGAGAAGTCTTTTTATACTTACGTGGTAAATCACGCACCCTTTCTTGAGTGTATTAATAATCTGGTTTTGTTAGAATACGTGCTGCAGAACTGATGATCTTCATTTTGATGGCACAGCTGTGTAGAGAACTGTGTTATTACTCTTCTTGGATGTATTGGTTTAGAACGCTTTTCTGTTTACAGTTGTAGTACCTCAGGAAAGGAATAGCCTTACTTTTTTCAAACCTGTTATTAACACCACATTCATTGGCGGTGTCTTCACAGCAGCTCTCAAATTGAGTTAGACTGGACATACTTTGCCCTCTTTGTGTTCATGGCTCCAAAGAAACTTTCACCACTTACCTCTAGGCAAGCACATTTGTTGGTTTCAGTCTCACATGTGTACTGACCAGTTTGCTTAACTGAATTTATATTTTTGTCTCCCTGTAAGTTTTTGCTTTTTTGGGATGCCTGGACCGTCTTGTGGTCATGCTGTTCAACAGTCAAAACATCACCTAGGTTAACATTAGTGCCCTCTCTTTCAGTTTAGTATCTTAGGTGCCAATCACCATCCCAACAGCAGGTTGCAGAAGTTAAATAGGAATGTTGAATGTGCCTATAGCGTATGTCCCCCGGCTTTGCTTCCAGAATTGTTCCAAGCATTTAGGGCAGTTGAAAAAATATGCTGCAAAACCTCTTCATTTATAGGCAATGCTAAATGTTGTACCTTACTATGTATTTAATTATTTTGGACATAAAGAGTTGCCGAAAATGTCAACAAGTTTTCAATTCCAGTTTAGCCAGTAGACCTCGTTTTTATAATCCATTATTAAGAGAGAAGCGTAGCACCTTCTAAGATGTGATAAATGTCTTCTGTTTTCCAGAAGCACTAAAACAAGTCTTTCTACTTCCTGGCAACATACAAGCTTCTATAATACAGTGTCAAAAGAACTGTTTCACAACTAAGAAAATTTACAAAATTGAATCAATGCACTCCATGATTTGAAAAAAACTGTGTATCAAAGTGTGGGAAATTGTCTGTGGGGAAAGTGATGAAGTCCGAAAGGATTTATACTGTGACAGGTGTGGACAGATAGTAACTTGATTCAGTAACTGGGAGTGAAAAGGAGTATGTGATACACAAAAGTTAACTTCACCTTCTGCATGACAGGGGTTTTTTTTTTATTTGCTTTGGGTTTTTTGTACATTGGTTGAATTTAAATCTGTGAAGCTCAGTTTTTAGTGTCTTTTGATCTTGCGTAACTTGAGGTGAAAATGAACTTAACAAACCTAGAACTTTACTGTTACCTGCACTGTAAAGTGATAAAGCCCTGTAGTTCACAAGTGTAAATACTTTGTTATAAATCCTCTTGAGTTTCCCCAATGTACAAATCCAATGTCTGTGGTAAACTAAGACCAAGCTTTACTTATACCAGATCCTACAAGCATGGGCTACTGCCAAGCTGCTGTCTCATTTCCCCTTGCTAACGTAGTATACTCGATACCATATCTGACTCCTTTTATTAAAATAAAAAAAAATCCTTCTTATCTAACTTCCAGTTTTCAGACTTCAGGATTTTGTTGTTTGGAGTTTGTTGTCCTTTTAACTGGAAGGACTGTGTCTACTAGATGACTTGACAGAAGGAAACTGAGACATAAGCAACAGAATATCAAGTGGATTACTTTTACTTTGGGGCAGAGGAATGTGTTTTAGATGGTGGTAGCAAATCTGCAAAAAGTGTGCATGTAGCTGAAAGCTAATTTGTAAACAAAAATTGAATGTATAATAAGGGCCAACACAAAAACTTTGATGACTTGCAGTGTCTTGGCAATGAGAGAGAACCATGACTGTAACTATTCACTAATATGTCAATACATCTATTGATAGGCTGTTAGAGGATTTTCTACAGTAAGAGTAAATATCCTAAGCCGCAAGAGTTATCATGCCTCTGCAAATTCTGTAAAATCTACTAAAAATGTAAATGGGGAAGACCATACTTTAAGAAAACTATTTCTTTGCCCATTTAGTCTAGCATGAAGGTGGATTGAAGATGTTGAAACAAAGTACTGAGAAATTAGGACTAAAAGAAGCTGCGGAAGTGAGTAGTGACTGTTGACAATGATCAGTCTTAGATGCAGCTGAAATGTAATTTGTTTTAATTTCTTCAGGCTTGCTAATAACTTGACTGCTCACATAGAGCAATATTAGTGTATGTGCACGTTCCACTCAATTATCACTTTGCAATGGTGAGGGTAAATGACCATAATTCAAGTAATACATCTTAAAAGTACTCCAGTGCATTTTATTATTTACATCATGGCAATACGGCTCCAAACACGTTAATTTCTGGTCTTGTGGCTGTATTTTTGTTAATGAATTGACAACTACTCAGTGTTGCAACTTCCTATGTGCAACAGGAAGCTGAGAGCAGTTTTTTACTCTTGACTCGTTTGGGCAATCAAACTAGTTGGTCTCATGGTGTTTTTAACTGACAAAAACTTTTCTTGGAGGATGGTACGGAACTTGGGAGAAGGGAGTGCTGGTATCGTCTGAGAAACCTGCTCCTGTTTTTCTGTCTTCCCCTTCTGTAGTTGCAGAGACTCCTCCACTGGAGAACCCTAGCACGAGTAGCATATTTAGTTTTCAAGAGTTGCATTCAGCTTGGGATGCTGTTTGACTTACCCTACTTTAATTTCTTAATGACATGCAAGTAACTGCTTCAGTACCATTGTGACTGGTTTTAGTATTAGGGAAATGAGGCACCTGCCAGGGTGACCACGTCTTGACCTTTTTTACTACTGTGGTCTGCAGCTTCATGAGTGCTGTGCATTTACGCTGGAAGAAGCCATTTCTCTCTGCTTATTCCTGTGCTTGGCATTCATTTGTGTATTTGCATAAGTGAAATGGATCAAGCAACTGTTTTATGTTAAAACTGACCATTTTTTATAAGATTATTTTTAAACTACATCTGTCTTCCAGTTTATTTCACTGTGGGTTTGACTAGTTTCTTGCAGTAGTGCAGGTGGGAGCTGCTAGTACGATTTACCAGAACTGACTGACAGCAGTTTAAAGTCTTGATAAAAGAACATCTTTCAAATGCGTGTGTTAGGCCTCAAAACACCTTCTTTTTGGTGGATTTTTACTCTTGGGAGGTAGTTTCCATATGCGTGTCTTGGTGTGTCATGTTCTGTGCTATTATCCTGTTGCTTATGGAAGCAGAGACCTGCAGCTTTTCTGAAAAGAATCAGTGAAGAGGAATTTAAAAATCTGTTAGACTTGTAGCCTCATCAATCCTGTAGCATCTTGCATTTGGATAGCATAGTTTTCATTTTTCAGAATGAGCTGGAAAAAGCTGTTTCATAAGAGTTCTTTAAAAGCTGCTCTTTCTGCTTGAATCATGCACTCTTTGTAGCTCCAACACTAGCAGCTGTCTCTGCAATAAATTTATCTCACTGACCAGTTACATCACATTAAGAAACAGATATCCTTGGTTTTAGTTTGCCTTAAAGGAATCATCTGAAAAATTAGTTTGAAAATTTGTTCTCGCTACTCATAGCTACCTAAAAGGGGAAGTCGATAACAAATGAGGAAGTAGCTTGATTCTTGGCTTTGAATTTGCTTGTTTTCTCGAAAAATGAGCATGTTCTTAAACAGAAACGAAGGCAAGAAAATGGTTAACTGGGAAAGGCCAAGTTGTTTTTTAAACCCATGTGATTTTCAGAAAACAAACTGAAGGAAATCCAGTCCTGGCAGAAGCTTAGAACAACCTAATTTAGCTGGTATAAAAGTAGAACTAGGACGGTTTAAGGAAGTTCTTGAGTGTAACAAGAGTGTAAAACAAACCAACCCCATAGTTCAGATCAACAGAGCATGAAGTGGAATTGCATTGGAGATCTTTAAGTGGTGCAAAAAATAAGCTGTGCAGTTTGCTCTCCTCATTTCTTTTTGAGAATACTTCCCAAGAGTATGTAAAAGAAAGTTGTTCCTATAAGACCAAGGAGGCTGCAATTTCGCTCCCAATGTGTGACAGTGAGTCAGACGGATCTACCTGCTAAAGACTAGGTGTAAGTTTGCACCTGGGTGTTGACAATTTACTCATTGATTTTTTTTAAATGCAGACTATCAAATTAGTTCTGAGTGAAATGAACAGATTAATTCTGACTTGTGATATGGTTGCACTTATCGCTTCCTAAAAGTTACAGAACCAGTTTAGGCTTCTTTTCTTTGAAGGTTTAAGAGGGAGGGAGGGGCAAATAGTTGGAAAGTACTGAATTCTTCTTATGCAACAACTTCAAGTTATATATACTTCATTCAGATAAAGGTGGTTTTTTAAGAATCTAATAATAATAACAACAACATTTAAAAGCAGAATGCGTTTTTTTCAGATAGTTTCCATTGCAGTGGTCTTGTTATGTACAGTCAAGCATTTAACAGTCGTGCTGGACAAGATGGGGTGGTAAGTGTCCATGAACATATTGTGCCTTTCTGGATGAGTGGTTTATCAGTGTCTAGTTAATCTCTGTGTAGTGTTCACCTTCAAAACTTTAGTTTTCTACATCAGCTGCTAGTAAGAGCTTAGCCTCTTTGGCTCAGATTCAAAAGCTGCTGGCTCATAAATACAAATGCATTAAACTTGAACAGCTGGAGTGTTTCCAATTATCTACTGTGCGTTCTTGTACAGGTTATAGTACCCATGACATGAATGCATGAACTGCATTTGAAACTGCTCCTAAATCATTGCAGTTCACAACCTGGAGTATGAAGGTAACCTGAAGTAAGTATTGATCTACTGTAGTACGCTTAACTCCTGCAGTGCTAAGGTTTAGTGTTGTGTGGCTTGGCCATTCTTGCTTTGAGAGGAACAGGCAGTAACTGTTGGGAGAGAGCTGGATTCAGTAACCATTCAGGCTGTTCAAGTGCAACTTGCATTTGCTTATCAATCAGTATTTTCTTCATAACAGTATTGCATTAATTTTACAACTTTTAGGGTTCACCTTCCAGTGGGAACATAGTATCAACACAGATGTACATTGCATTTCTCAGACTTCTTTGAGAATTGTGTTTAGTGAGTGTCTGCAACACCACTTGAGAGCTACAGTTGTAGTATTTCCGTATTTATGGTAGGAGTTGCAGATCTTTTTTCTTATGGGGAGTTCCAGTGCTTATGAAAACATTTTCTGTATCTTCATTTTTAACTATTTTGCTTTACAGTGTCCAGTGAATGTCAGACTTTGACTTTGTTGATTTATTTTACAAAACTGTACTTTTTAATATCTTTTCTGTATTGCCTATCTGCACCTTTAGTATCATGAATGATGGGACTGAAGGGAATAGCCATTTAAGTTTCACTTTACTTAGGAGATTGTCAAATTAGTGAGATAGAAATGTTCCACAGAACACCTGTCTTCTAACAAAAGATAACACTTCTCAGTACTGTTGACAAATATTTTATCAGGTTTTCCAAGAAACACTTTTCTAAACAAGGAAAAATATTTTACGAGGAACAAAGCACATAGTTTAAATAAATTGCATATTAATTGAAATAAACGGTTCAGAGCTGAAAAAGAAAACCTGATATACCGTAATTGCCACATTCAAAACTGTGTGAGTAGAAAATATGGTAAATGTATGGGGGGAAAAAAATTAAAAATCTTTCTGCTCAATTCTGGTTCTTAAAAACAACGACAAAACTCTTTAGCATTGAACAGCTCAGCTACAACCTTACGGATCGCTAGGTAATTATATTCTAATGCATTTCTACACCAGCTACATCACTGTATGTGAGCTTTTTCCAGTAATGCATTGACATGACTAACATCTGTTGCATGTGCTTTTGTTCTTTCCTGTTTACCTGTTTACCCTAAGTATGCATTGGTGTGTTTTCTTTCTAGAATTTTCATCATTTTAGCATATTTGTACGTCTTGGGCATTTGTATTTGTCCACTCTTATGTGATGATGTCTGAACTGGATGGCTGATTTGACAGATTGGAAGGAATTGCGATAGTAATTTTTACTAGTCTCGTATTGGCAGGCAGAAGATACCTTTTAAAGACTGTAGGAAATAACAAAGAATAAATTAGTCTCACATTAGGCACTAAAGAATGGACAGGGTGAGTGCTTATAAATGCCTAAACCACAGGAAAAGTTTAAATAGTAGCTTGCATCTTCTTGAAGAGTCGCTCAGATGTGAGGCTCTAATCTAAATAAAACAGGGCTTTATTACTTCAGCTGTTTGAAAGATATTTTTGAAGTGCACCTGCTGTCTTCAAGTTGGAGAAGGCAAAATCAGAGCATTTCATGCATTAGGATTGGGTGATGGTTTTAGGGTCTTTCTGGTTCTCTAAGTTCGTTCCTTCCCTGTCTTTGACAAAACCCAGAAAGTGTTGTCTCCTGTTCAGAGAAGCTTTTCCTTCTAACTGAAAGTTGCCTGGACCTGAGGATGAGCCTTGCCTGTGGCTCCTGGGGGAGTGTAGCTGCAGGAGGACCTGGGTGAAGGAGGAATGCACACCTGCTCTGCTGTACCAAGCCCACTGGGAAAACACACCTTGTAGCAACCTTGAGTTGATGGCTGTAATGTGATACAGGCTGAAGAATGTATGAAACCACACTACCGACAAAAAAATCTTCAAATAGCCCTGTCTTTGTCACAGCTCACGTAATAGCAACACGCAGTGTGGAAACATTTAGTATTGATTTCGTTGAGCCTGTTTCTTATGCTGCACCTTTCTGTGTTAGGCATTTTTGTCTTGTCCTTGCTTAAACTTCCATTCTTGTGTTATATAGAAGGCTCTTGTGAACCCTGTAACAAGAAGCCAGCTGTAATAATAAGTCTGTTTGTATGTTGGTCACCAGATTTGACAGAATTAGGATGTCAAAGACTGTTGAGTTGCTGGAAGTATTGTGATAATAAGTAGGTAGGTAGAGAAGTACTGTGTAAATCACAAAACCAGAAAAAAGCAGCAATGCAGATTTCTCCTTCAGTAGGCACCAGAGATACTACTGTGGAATGTGGCCTTTTTAAGTCCTCCAGTTGTGGGAAAACAAATTAATTGTATTGTGTATCAAACTCAATAACCAGAAGCAGTGAATCTCTAGGAAAGGAGTTCTCCTTAGGTTTTTTTTTGTACACAGCGTTGTTACTAGCTATCACTGCATTTATCATAGTAGTGCATACAGCACAACCGGAATGGAAAGCCTGTTTGTGTTGTGTGTTTAATGCAAAAGTATAACTTTTTAATTCGGAATTATCCTCTAATGCAGCTTTCCTCTTTTTCTTAGGAGAAAGGCAAGAGTATACAGTAATTCTGTTACTAACAGTGCTATGGGTACGTCTGCTAAAATTTGAACCTTAAGTCTGTGAGTTTGTTTTGATTAGCTCTGTCATTGTCACTTTGAAATTCTGAATTGAAACTCTGACAGCTTTCAAGAGCTCCAGAGACAAACTACTGTCTGCTCTCTGGGTTCCTATCTACTGAAAACCTTTTAACTTTGGTATTACATGTCATGTTTTGATTGATTAATACCCTGGACTTCATAGAAGAGTTCACTCAGAAGGGGCGTTTGGAGACTGCCCTCTTCAGCCCTTTGTCAGGACCTTGTGTGGTCAGGTTTTGACTTTCTACAGCAGTGGTCTCCAAACTTTTTTTGTCATGCACCCCATCAGTAAAGGTGTTTTGAGTGTTCACCTTCAATATATGTACATTTTAAAGTTATATGCATATGCTACTCTACTAATATAGTGTGTGCACTATAAAGCATACACGAAAAAAGGATGAGATAAAGATGAAAAACACTATTTAAAAATATTTTTATCATATAACATATTTATCAATGACAAAAAATATTTTCTTCCCACACCCCAAGGGATTTTTCTTGTGCATACCTTGAGGTGCATACACACCACTTTGGAAACCACTGGTCTACAGGACTGAGATTTTTGCAGCCTCTCAGGGCAACCTATGCCAGTGCTACACCACTCTCATTGTGAAGAAGCCTTTTTTTGGTTGTTTTTTTTTCTCCTTGCACCCAGACAGAATTTGCAGTGGTGTGGCATGTGTCCATCACTTCTTGTACTTCTGCTGCATGCCTCCAGGAAGAGTTTGATTTAAGGCTCTCGACAAGCATCCCTCAGGTAATGGGATCCAGCCGGTAGGTGACCCTCTGGCTACTCTAGTGCTCTTAGCATCTCCTTGTCTTTCATGGGCCTAAGCCCAGTAACAGTCTTTGTGGCATCTCATATTGGGGAGGAGCAGGTGGCTGGGAAGAGTAAAACTGGACGTGGCATTCCAGCTGCCACCTTATAAATACTAAGTAGTGGGGAATAATCACCTCCCTGAGCCCATCGGATGTGCGTCTCTGCTAATACAGCCCAGTATGCTGTTAGCCTTCGTTGCTACAAGGACCCGTGCTGCTGACTCATGTTGTTGTACCTTGGTGATCCAGCTGATGTAATGCTGATGTGTTTTTCATAGACTATCCGTAAGATCAGCTGCTAGTCTCTTGGAGATGGAAATGCTGATCCTTTGCATGTGCAGAGGAAATGCACTGCCCAATGATCTCAACCTTACAATATTCCTTAACCCCTAATGAACAATTGACTGAGTAAAAAGCAGAGTTGTATGTGTCTTTAGAACAAGAGAGTAATGCCACAGAAACGTTAAACAACCAAGTTTGAAGACATTTAAGGATTGGGTTAAATTGTCATTACAGTTCGGGAAGGCAAACTTGCTTACGGCACTATTGAGTGGAACTGTCTCTGAGCTGTAACACCATTTAGCCTTTTGGCTTGTCAGTGTAATCCATTCCTTAATGGTTCCCCAGGCATAAGTCTGGAGTCTCTGAACAAATCGTGTCCAGTAAAGTTAGATGCCTTCCCTTTGTTTCAGCTTTGAATAGCCTTCAGAAAAATCTTTCAAAGTCTTTTCAAATTCATATGATAAGGAAAATGAATAGTGGTTCAGTTGGGGGTACTGGGGAATAGGTAGTTTGCTACCTAAGCCTTGTACAAAGCATTAACCTACCCAACTTGAATTGAAGAGGTTGAAATCTTGGGAGACCTCGTACTTTCCTTGCATCCTGGGGCTCAGTGCAGATTCTGAAAGAACAGCGTCAGCTGAGTTAGCAATCCTGAATTACACTTTAAATGTCTACTACTAGTTCAGTATATTCAGTAGTAAGACAAGAAATGAGATAGCTGTTTATGCAGCAGTTGTTGCTGTGCATGCGTCAGTATAGGTTTCTAAATAACCATGCCTTTAATGCGCAACCAGTAGAAAATTACTTATCAGCTGCTTCTGTGCTTAGCAACAGTGTATTACCTATCTATTCATCTGTGTCGTCTTCCTTGTCTGGTCCCTTTTAAAATGTCCACAAGAATGGTGTAGTAAGCTGGCCTTAAATAAATCCTTAGATTTATCCAGCGTGTTATTTTACCCCTTCTGAAGGCTGCTGCATCCACTAGTTTTCAGTGGTGCAGGAAATCTGACAATAAGCTAGTGAATTGTTTGTAGTGGCTCTGCAAGCTGAGCCTTACCTGTTGTCCAAATGCAAGCTGCTTTTCTTGTGTCCTTTTCAAGACCTTACTAAATCCTGAGTATATCGGGGAAACTAGCTGGAGTTCGAAGACAGTTGTATCATCCAGCACAGTTTTATGTGGAGTAAGACTGAAATTACCGTATGCACATACTTTGCTTTCAGTATTTTAAATATGGAACAATATTTTCAGGAAGTTGTAGTCACTCGTACTGCTCTGTTGAACAGATATCGACAATTTTAAGTCAGCAAATTGGAGACAAAGCTTGTTATGTTATTCCAGTAGAGATCATAATTATTTGCCGCCAGAGGCAGAGAAAATATCCTTGTTGTTGCTAAGTGAGATACACCTGTTTATATAACTGATACAGCCTTTTGGGGAGCTTGTGTTTGGCTGTCCACTTCTATTATCCTATCTATTTTAGAATCAACCCTTCACAGGATTGAGTTCGCTCTTTTTTGTTTTATAAAGAATGGCTTTACCTTTATGTATCAAAACCTTTTGTTATGCCTAGCTTTTTAAGCTATTCATACCATTTTAGTGGAGTAAAATGACTCTGTCTCTTATCACTGTCATGGTTTGTCATTTCCAGACTTCCTTCTGACTTCCTCTTTTTCTTTTTCCCTGAGAACTGAGTTAAAAACATGTTCTGTAATGAGAAGCCAAGAACTGATACCTTCCCTTCCTATTGGAAACTCACGTGCTCAACAGCTCTGTATTACTGTAAATATTTAAGAGCTGTCTGTCCAGTTTCAGTCCATGTAATATCTGTTGTGTGTTTTTGTTGAAGAGAAATGTTGTGTAATGCCAAATAAGGTTTAAGATTGTTTTTCCAGTTCTCTTATTAGTACCTTTATCAGCAATACGTGTTGCCAGAAGATTCTCATCGATTTATTTGGATAAGCTTTTTTTCCATCAGTCATACTTGTCCTTTAATTCTTCACAAATAACGTCCAGTGTCAACTATTAACTTTCATTTGGTCTCAGATGGCTGTTGGCTAACAGGCCTCAATTGTCCCATTTGCCTTTTTACAATAGAGTATTTAAAGCAAGGTTTCTAGTTTTCTTCCAGACCTCTAAGACTTTCCCAGGACTGAAGTTATTTGCAAGTCTTTTTTGAAGATCTAGGTAGATCTCTTCTTCCAGAAGTCTTGACTGCAAGCTATCCAGGGCTGCTGATTTAAAAGCTCTGTTTGTGCCCATTTGATATCCTTGCATCAAATGTGATATAATGGCATTTATTTCCAAGACATGTTTATCGAACACTTCTGCTTATTTTGCTGCCAACCTTTTGTCCATTTTATCTGACTTCTCCTCCTTCTGCCACACAGTACATCCCCCTTTTCAAATTCCTGTCTGTCTTTATTTGTCCTCATAGCTAAAAAGAAAAGGCACTTGCAGCTGGTGGACATACCACGTCTTGCTGTCTGACCAGATTATGTGCCCTGACTTGTACAGATTGCTGCCTCTTCACTACTGATAGGGAAAAGGCTTTTGATGGTACGTGTAGCGTAGACCCACATTGGTGTGAAGTTTAAGTCTTTAGTCTTCAAGGCCTGTTCAGTGGAATTGCAGAGAAATCTAATACGGTATTGTCAAAAAAGCATTGATTTATTTTTTCCCTAGATTAAACCCACAGTCTGACAGGCAACCTTTTATTATTGTTGTAGAGGGTGTCAGGAATAACACTATACCTAGTACCTCCTGTCAGGCTTTGTTGATGAGCAGCGTGCTTCATCTCCAGAACAAATGGAACACTTGGATTCAAACATGGAATTTAACTGTGTCCCAGTTAAGGCACCGAAGGCTACATGGCAAAAGAGAACCACCTACCTAAGCACACAAGTGCTTGTGGGAACCTAATTTTTGTACAAAACCAATCCTGAAACACCCATGCAAGGGAATGAATGAACCTGAGACCAATTGTTATGTATACCCAGAGCTGCTCCTGTCTTGGAAGGGCTTAACAAGTTGTCATGACAGTTATATTTGAGTCAGTTTTGGTTATGTTTAATTCTCACTGATGTCCAATTTGATAGACATGTTTTGATTTATGCCTAATAAATGATGATAGCACTGAGTGCATCATAAGTTATGGATTCAGTCAAAAGTCACTGTGTGTTAGAAGGTTAGTGCTTTCTTATATAAGAGACTAGTCATGACCATAGTGGCTTGGGAATAAAGACCTGGATTCAGCTTAAATGTGGGGGATGTCAAGCCAGCTTAGTCTAGGAGTGTGTTGTGTTATAGCTTGGAGTTTTGGAATTACGTTTCTGTCTGTGACACTGTAGATGGGAGTGCAAAAATATTTGGAGCTGTAAGATCAAGAGGTGGCATGAGAGCAAGCCTGCTTGTAGCTGTGGTGGGAGGAGGAATGCCTTGATTCTAACCCCTGCTTCCAGGCTGTGCATTCATTTTACATTAAACAGTCATTGGATAATATCCTGGGAAGCTTACCATCAAACTTGCTAGCCTGAAAGATGATCCAGGTAGCTTTCATCAGCCCTCTGCCACCTGCAGAAGTGGTGGGGACTGACTGTAGCCTGGAGGATTTTTTATGAGTGGGAAAGCTTTTAAGGATAGGAATATAAAACTCTGTCCCCATTGCTTGGGAGACTAATTAGACTGCCTAGGCAGGTATAAATGACTTGGTGTAAGCGGTGATGAATTCTTAAGTAATCACAGTTAAGTTTCAAAGTCTTTTAACCTAGAGGGTTTTTTCCTCAACTTTAACCTTTGCAGAGTATACTAGGAAAGTAAATGAAACCTCTAAAATAATTTCGGAATGCTTTTTTTTCCAAGTTCATAGTTTTATAGGAGGACAAACTTTTAGCATGGGAGTAGCTAAATCATACTGTATATGTTTAGCTGTACAAGAGTGCTTTCTTAATGCATTTTCTAGAAAAAGTGAAGTCTTTGTTCTGTGTGACTTCTTGTACTGACAACACTGTATTACAGATTTCAACCCACAGCAGATACACAACATCTGCCTTAGAGGGGCAAACAAGTGAAAGCAGTCAATTGAGTGGGATGGAGACAGTTTTAGAGAATGCTTCTGAGTAGTAAGCTGCAACGGCAGCTCTTTAAATTAACCAAATATAATCTCTAGAACTTGGTACTGGAGTCAATATCATTAAGCTGAATTTATCACTCCTTGAATTTTATCGGGTATCTGTTCATTTAAAGTAAGTTGTATATGCTGTAACTAGTAAGCATCTCTGGTTTTGAGCAGACAGTATATCTGAGTTAAAAGTTTGGAAGTGTTTTGTCATGGTTTAACCCGGCAGCCACTAAATAGCATGCAGCCACTTGCTCACCCTCCCGCTGCCCCAGGGGATGGGGAAGGCATAATCATAGAATCATAGAATCATAGAATGGTAGGGGTTGGAAGGGACCTCTAGAGATCATCTAGTCCAACCCCCCTGCTAAAGCAGGTTAGCCTAGAGCAGGTTGCACAGGAATACATCCAGGCGGGTTTTGAATATCTCCAGAGAAGGAGACNATCCACCGACCAAGGCCGAGCTCATTCCCAGCTAGCAATCCCAGAGGAGAGAGAGATCCCAAAAACTGCAGTCCCAGAATAGAGGGTCAACTTCCCAGCCAACCCTCATCTGTATGGAGTATGACATTGTATGGTGTGGAATATTCCATTGGCCAATTTGGATCCATTCCGCTGGCTACCCTCCCTTTCAGCTTCTTATGCACCTGCACACTAGCAAAGCATGGGAAGTTGGAAAGTCCTTCATTTCTTAACAACAACTGAAAATATCAGTGTATTATCGACATTCTTCTCATACCAAATCCCATACTAAAGCCAAAACATAGTGCTCTTCTAGATACTAAGAAGAAAATCAGCTCTGTCCCAGCCAAAACCAGGACAGTTTGTAGAGAGTTTCATTATCCAGATGATATCAAGGTCAAATGTTTAAAAACCTGTAACATTACTGACTGTCACACTGTGTAGCTTTAAAATTGTACATACTTATCTTCACCAGGCTACTGTAAGTACTGCCTAAGAGAGGCAGTTCTGCTTTAGAAATACTATACAAGCTTATTCTCAGCTTAATCTTTATGTCTGTGTTTGTTAAGCACTGTTTTCAGATGCAAAATGTGATTAACTTGTAGGAATTCTGAATGTACTGTTTACCTCTAGTGAATTCTTTCCATCTGTCTTTTTGTTTTGTTAAGAAATAGAAATTTCTTAATTCTTCTTCTCCCCTGCCCCCCACAAAGCTAAGTGTACTGAGTCTGCCTGGGATGGAGTTAAGACCAGTACACTAAACCAGTACAACATAATGATTTTTTTTTAACAAAATGAAATGTAATTTCAAAAGCAGCTTATTAGGCTAGCAGTACGTATTTCCAGCATGGAAAAATGTTAGTCTTCAGCTTTTCTGGACTTTATTCTCCACCCAGTCTTCATATAGCACTAGCACACAAAATATCATAAAACACATTACTTATGACTTGTTAATGTAATTGAAAGGAACGCTCAGCTGAATCTTGCTTTCTGTTATGCTGTTACTTGACACTCATCAGAGTTGAAGTGGATCACTGCTTTCATGGGCCTCTTGGCTGAGTAGCTTTTTTTCTTGTCATCAGATTTCATGTAACTTTACAGTGTGTGCTAGCGAGGGCTTTTTCGTAGTATAGTTGAGGATTATAATTTTGTGTGTAAGCATTACCTCTTCCCGCCCCCTCCCCCCAAGTTTTAGCTGCTGGTAGAGCTATTAAAGGGCCGGCCGCTGGTTATCAAAATGATACAGCTTTAATTCTGTGTCTAATACATTTTAAAAGTAAAGAAATGTCAGATCCTATAGAAGATTTTTTTTTGCTCGTTTGTGTCTCACTTGAACATTTCCTAGTAAATAGTTGTTCCTGAAATAAGTGTCCCATTCATTATAATAGTAGAAAAAGTGGATTGATGATTAAAAACAAAAAAAAAAGTGTCCCTGTTTGTAGATCTCCAGGTGTTTACCAGTTTCGTATAAGGAGGAACACTATATATGGAAGTTCTAAGGCAACTGCAGCTTTTTCTCGTAGACGTTTTGTCAGCAGTGCCAGTCAAACTTACACAAGAACTTGCTTAATAATCAAAGTTAAAAATTCAGGTTTGTTTGCTCCAAGGCTGTGTTGCACCTTCTTGTGAGGTTCAGCCGCTAGAGGGGGTCTAAACCTACCCTCCGGAGAAATAGGGCTTATTCTAGCTGTCAGAAGGCGTATTCAAGTTCACAGGATTGCTGAAATCTTGTGGAAACATACTTTCTAAAGGTGTCTAATTTCATGATTTTTTTAAAGTGAAGCTGGTTTTTAAGGTTAATTATTCAAAAATATCTATATAGTTTAACCATTCGAGTAACTTTTCTTTGCAGGTGATCTCGTGAATTAGTGTACCATCAATGATGGCAGAACATCCACCATTACTGGATACCACTTCGATTATAAGTAGTGAAATCCCTCTTCTAACTTCCCCTATTGTTAGTGGGGATGGAGCACAACAGGTAAGGAAACTTCAAATTTATTTTTTTTTTAATTCTTCCAACAGCATCATTGACATATTGACACTGTAAAAGATAGTAAGCATTCATCTGGAATATTTTTGTGCAGCTTGGTCATGCATGTGTTTTAGAGATTAAGATGAAAGTAGTACTGGTGCAGAGAAGAAATTTGTAAGGAATATGAAGCAGAAAATCTGTATTGTGAAAGAACATCTTTGTAGAAGGATGGGACCAAACAGCTGCCAAGCTGTCTAGCCATGCTTGAGTCTTGATTTGGAAGCTATATATTTACATTACCTTGTGACCTTGTTAAGGTTAATAAACCTCCACCTGTGGTAGATCCCCTTCTCAGCCTCTTCTTATGCATCAGATGCTCTAGTCCCTTCATCATCTTTGTGGCCCTTTGCTGCACTCATTCCAGTATGTCCATGTCCTTGAACTGGGGAGCCCAGGACTGGACCCAGAACTCCAGATGTGTCACCAGTGCTGGGTAGGTGAAAGGATCACCTNGTTTACTAGCTCAGGCACAACATGTGCTAACAGCTCTGTGGCCTCTAGACTGACACTTTCTTACAACTGGTTATCTTGAATGGTGGGACTTGCTTTTGTGTGTTAGTGTTTGCCTGGGCACATCTTCAGATTTTTTTTTTTCAGACAAAACCAGTCAAGGTCATAGAAAAACTTATGATTATGGTTTCAGAACACTTGAGAAAGGTCAGCTCCAGTGAGGAAGAAGTGTTGGTGAAAATGTATGCATTCCTGGTATCTTTAACCTAGGAAAAATATTTTAAGCCCCAGGTAAGGACAGTTCTGGAGCAGCTTCCAATGGAAGGAGTGAAAAAAAATAAGTGGTTTGAAGTATCCGAATGGATTGAGGGATCACTGCCTGTGATAGCAAGAGACTGGCTCTGATGATCTAGTGAAGTCCCTTATAGTCTGCCATTCCCATGCTTGATCTTTATGCACAGGAAATAATTACTTATCATAAGGAGGAATTAATTTGTAGGGTAAAAACACAGAAAAGAGCTCTACAATGAGACTGGAGAATGGATTGCAACAGTTCATGAGATAAGGTTTGGGCTGCATTGAGATCTTTACAATCCAGAGGAAGCTTAAATACAGAGAAAGAGCAAGTCAGTCTCTTTTAATGAATGTATGGACAGAACATTCCAGAAAAAGGAAAAAAAAATATCCGAATTTGTTTTCTCTTCCAATTCTGTTTTCAGATACTAACATTTAGAAGTAATAATCTGTAACATGCAGGAGGAGAACTGTTATTGTTTCCTTACATGTTCTACCTTGAAAAGTTCAATTTTAAAGTCTCATAAACAAAAAAGGATGAAGTATGTCTATGCAAAGTTAAACGTACCACCGCCATTTCTTTCCTTTACCCAATTGTGAATATTCTTTCTTTTTACTGTTGTTTTTTAAAAAATCTTACAGATATATCACAGAACCCTTGAGGTTGGAAGGGACCTCTGGAGATGATGCAGTCCAGCTTTCCCCCCAACTCAAAGCAGGCTCAACTAGAGCAGGTCACCCAGAACCATGTCCAGTTGGCTTTTGTGTATCTCCAAGGATAAGGGACTCCACAGCCTTCCTGGCAGTCTGTTCCCCAATTCAACCCACCCTCACAGTGAAGTAGTTTCTTATATTTTAGTGGAATTTCTATATTTCAGTTTGTGCCCACAGCCTTTTGTCCTTTCATTGGGCACCGCTGAGAAGAATCTGGCTCAGTTTTGTTTATTCCCCCAACCTTCAGGTATTCATGCACACTGATAATAAGATCTCCCCTGGTACAGAGCTCAGAGGGTTGTGATCAGTGGTGCAGAGTCTAGTTCGAGGCCTGTGACCAGCGGTGTTCCCCTGGGGTCAGTGCTGGGTCCAGTCCTGTTCAAC